>JBBPMO010000784.1:0-16925 GCA_038090315.1 Xanthoconium stramineum | reverse complement strand
CAATGGGATCCCAAATTGTGGCTGGTCCTACAAACACAGTTGTGATTGACAAGCAGCGTCTGTACTGGATGGCCGGAAAGGTATGCCGTCGGATTGTTGGATCACACTTTGCAGCTCCCTACCTTTTTAATAATCATGCAGTGGAAAAATAGCGGAGAAGGTAAACTTGGATCCCACGTTCTTTGATCCGATCAACTTACGCTATCCCAGGGTCGTCTGGATCCCCATATTCCTCGTTCCGATACATCCAAGACCTCATGTGCGTCGTCCCTTCGACTCGGTGTTGACCATGCTTAAGCGGTTTGCTCTAGGGGCTGCAAGATTTCCCATGCGAGCTGTGGAGGTGTTACCCATTTCGCGTTGACTCCCGAGGAAGACGGTAGTGTTATGACGGTTGCCTATGGTCAAAATGCTGCCAATGGTATTGGGTTCCGCGCCTTCTCCTGGTCTAATGCTAATGAGTTTTGCAGGCGAACTAGGCTTAGGTCCTGAGGAACCAAAGAGCGCAACAAAACCAACCAGACATCAACCTCTCGTCGGCATTCAAGTTTTCAGGTCAGTCGTTTGTTCCAGTATCAGGAATAGAAATGAACTCTGTTTCAGCGTGGCAGCGGGTCAACATACCACGTTATTCCTCGCGAAGCCTAACGAGAAATTTTCTGATCTTCCTCGCCATCCTGAAGTCGATGCACCTGAACTTTGCCTCGTTTGCAACAAGGACAACGGAGACGATGACTAGAATGCGACAAGGTACGACTTTCTTATACGACAGCTTCACACTGCTTGACCACCCTCCGTTAAGTGGATATTTTGAGGCGGACCGTCGAGTACGTCATGCTCAACTCGTGCGATGACTCGCGCTGATGGAGATGGGAGATGACAGGACTTCTGCTACGCCCGCGTCTCAGTCTTTCGCAACAAGCGTACAATCGACTGCATTCGGGGCGGTAGACACAAGCTGGGCGGCGACGGTGTCGATGGTTCGTACGTCATTGACACAGACACATCGGGTAACAATCTCGCCTTATGCCCATACGACTCACTCGACGCCTTCCAGACGATGAGGAACAGGAAGCGGCGTGTCGCAGCATTACCTTTTGGCGCAACGCATTCAGCATCGAAGGGATCAAATTTTACAGCTACGCAGATCTGGGAAATGAGGCGCTGCTCGGGGAGATCAGCACTGGACGGGTGCCGGTCTCGGTGTTGAACGTCCGACCGGGACAGTCATGTCGGAGAGGACCGATGAGGACTACGTGCCCGAAAGACGTCTGTTTAGGGGATCTGAGAACAGGCTTGGGTCGCCTGTTCTGAAATGCTTGCCGCCGATGATCCGGGTAGATGACATAGCAACAACGTAATTATGGCATCTGCTACCGCCACTTTTCCTTTTTGCAGATGTACAGGCCACGGTCCGGCCTGAATATCCTTTGTGCAGATCTAAACATTGTATTATTACTGTGAAGAATGTGTGTCTAGGTGGCAGTTCGACAGCTAATCATATGGGCTTGATGTTCCCGAGCTTTGGCAGGGATTGACCTCAAGACATCTTCAATTTCATCGACACCCTTTCCCTCTTCGTATGGTTGAAGTACATCTCCAACAGCGCTGCTGGCCACCATCGTTTGGTATCCCGAACTTGCATCGCAACCGAGGTCCTGCGCAATCATATGTGAAGCAACAAAGGGGATGAGAAAGTAACTAGTGAAATGCGAGAGGCTCAGCGGTGAAATCGTGTGGTCGGGGGTGTCCCGAACGCCGACGATTTGTAGCAGAGTGGCGTGGATGACGACAGCACCTTTGGGTCCATAGCTGTGAACAAAGACAGAAATTCGGCTGTTATTTGAGAAACGTAAATCAACTCACTATCCAGGGCGCGCATTGCGGAAGATGACCCTGGGCGCATTTTTCCCGTGTGCCAATTTCTTATAGTTCCTCCCCAGCCCTGCAGCCTCCAAACTGTCGAGGAAGTGTTCATGAATAACATTACATTCCCGTGCTAAAGGGTCATGAAGAAGTTTGATGATATCATCCTTCAGGTCGAATATGCGCTTGGGAAGCTCCTGCCAGGCAATTGACACAGGGTAACCCAAACGCCGTGCCTCCTTTACATGCGAATCGTGTTGAAGCACGTTAGTCAGGTTCCTGCATATATCCACCGAGAGTACGATAAACTCGACGGTATCGCGCCTGCCATTCTCGCGAATCAATGCTTCTGCACGTTTGATCAAGCTGGCAAGCGGCTCGGGAGGATCGAGGGGGATGACATCCTTGCAGATGGCGCGCGGGCAGGTAGTGAGTACGTCCGAGGTGTCCTCTTGGGACATGAGGTCATCCCACTGTTGAGCCTGGCGTGACATCAGCGCACTCAAGCCAAGCATCTAAACAGTCACATACCTCCTCAACAAGATTCATAGCCTGAGGCTTGTCGTCATCGCACTGGCAATGTTGGTGAGCCATATCCACAGTGAGCCTTGTGTTTCCTTACATTGTTTACTTGCGCTATCTGGCCAGATGTGCAGGCCTTCTGACGAAATAAATTTGAGGACAACTGCATCTCCCCTTCCTGCCGCTGTCGTGGTTCTGCTGGCATGGGGTTGATCCCTGTCGGGGTCCAACTGTTGGGAAGGTGTATCACGGTGTTGCTCAGTTTGGAGCGACCCCCGGATCCCTTGAAGCTTCCCAGTCTGTAAGGCCTGATGATGTAGCTCGGCTGAACGCTGCGTTTCCGAGGGGATTCCTTTTTCTTGTGTTCATCCCGATAATGGCAGCGCAGTGATTGCAAGGAACCAAACCACCGGGGCTCAGGGCAATCTGGACACCTGTAAGACAACACAGGAACCAACCCTGGAATCGGGTCCGAAACGATCTTGGGAAGTTTGAACGGGGGCACTGTCTCCGAAACGCCATGCGACGCGAGGAGATGGGCGACAACACGAGCGTGCAGCTGTTTCTTCTCTGTACCGGTGGCAGTCATATTGAGGTCTTGTCCGTGTTTTTTAGAGATGTGGCGGAGGAGATAGTTCGGGGGGTATATCAGGTGACATCGTTCGCAGACGAAGCCATACGGACCAAAGTACATTCCAAGTTTGTGAAGGATGGCGCACTTAGTAGTAGGAACGGACGGACAACCTTGGGAAAGGTCGACGTGAGATTCTTCGTCACAGTATGGAACTGATCCCAAAGAAGCGTGGGACGGAAGGGCAGGCCGAGTATGGGTCCGGGTGGGTTGCGCAATAGTTCTCTCGGGGTAGATTTTCTTCCTTGGGGGTGCACATCGGGATGTGGGGCGTTTCTTAGAAGGAGAGAGAGCGAACACTGGAGATTGAGGAATAAACATCAATCTATCTTCACCATACAAGCCGAGTGGTTGTCGCTCACGGTACGAACCTGCTGTAAAATCACTGCTAGATTCTTGGCTTATATCAAGCCGCTTGTGTTGCAGCGAAGTAGGGCATGACGTTGATAGGTTACCTTGCGGCTCGTGGCCAGGTTGAAAGTCGTTGTCGTATTCATCGTCCATGGCTAAGTCGTCCTGCGAATTCACATGATAGCTATCGTCTTCATGCGCGTCCAGGGCAAACAAGGAAAACTGATTTTCCGTAAGTGGGATGCAGGTACAAAGTACAGCAGAGAGGGCGCACCTGTTCAGATTCAGAATCACTTGGAGGAGAGTCCAGAAGCGATGACATGAGAGGTGGAGAGGAGTGTGATGGAGGAGACAGGGAAGATGTCGAACCAGGGGAAGACGGTAACCGCAAAGGCTCGTTCGGTCTGAGGGTAGGAATCAGAACACAGTCCATGATTGTCCGGCGACTTGAGCATGGGGGCATTTGCAACGATGGCGGCACTTGTTCGTCATCAGAATCACTTGCAGGAGAGTCCAGAAGCAATGACGTGAGAGGTGGAGAAGAGTGTGATGGAGGAGACAGGGAAGATGTCGAACCAGGGGAAGACGGTAGCCGCAAAAGCTCATTCGGTTTGAGGGTAGGAATCAGAACACAGTCCATGATTGTCCGGCGACTTGAGCACGGGGGCATTTGCAACGATGACGGTACTTGTTCGTCATCAGAATCATTTGTGGGAGAACCCCCCGAGCTGAACGGGAGAAACGGTGGAGAAGAGGGTGGCGGTGGAGTACAATTTGGGGATTGAGAAGGCCCAGAGGGGGATGTACAACGAGGGGAAGACGGGGGATGTAAAAGTGCGTCCAGGGTGGCAACCAGAACGCAGTCCATGATTGTCCGACGTGAGCGAGAGGGGTTCGTATCCATCATAGATTTAAGCAGGATCAAGCGACAGATAGGGAGTGTCAGCGCGCAGTGGGATGAGTATGGCCTGAAAGAAAAAGATGAGAGTGATGATATTTCTCTGTTTTACTTGACCTCCCTCAGCCGAGTTGCGGCTTCCGAATCGCGCGTTCGCATCAACCCTCTTTAGAAAGTCCGTCTGGCAGCATCGAGACTTCGCTAAGCCAAGAGAAGGGATTGCCGTCTTAGTCTCAGTCTCCGGCGGTCGGAACGGACGAAAATGTGTGAAATTGAATCTAGAAATTGAGTTGTCAATTTACATACCGTGCGTTTCGAGGACTCCGATGGCGAGTGATGGGAGCGTCGCTGCCGTGAGAAGCGCAGCCATGTCCGCCACCCCTCCAACGGGATTCAGGCTGCCGAACACCCCGGAGTTAGGGTCAGGGTCGAAGAGACCGCCGAGCGAAGCTGTGAAAGAAGGGAGGATCAGCCGTTTGGTGACGTAGAGATGGAAGACTTAGCTGAGGGAAAGGAACGGCGAATCCAAGCATTCGGTGGCAAATTCCAGGTCACCACTCCTAAACTGTTGTACTTCCTCATTGTGGAATCGCAAAGATTGCCGGGTGGTCAGGTGCTGGATAATTTCTGGGAACGACTCGGGACCAGTTTACAAAGACAAACAGTTTCGAATGAAGTGCTGGTCTTGCACCTTTGTCAAGGTAACAATCAGCTCACACCAGGTCTATGAATTCCCGCTCAACCGTCGGGATGAACTAGGATGCCATATGACCCCCAATGCCTGTCGTTTGTCCAGTAGCGTGGCCCTAGTAAAGTCATCAACAAGAACGCGAACAGAAGTGCGTGAAGGCTCACGATGAAAACACGACTATGCGTAGTTCTAGTGTTCCATTATACCACGAGTTTCATAGACACAAATGGCCGCTCACCCATCCAGACCGGCGTGAAGCCCTCGGAAAGCAGAGTCCTTCTGTTCGTTTAGGCGGCTCTGATCATATTCGTCTTTTCCGGTCTTACGAGATGTGTCCATATGCGTTCGAGGGCACAAGGAATCTGGTTACTTACATAGACCCAGAGACTTGCTGACCTGTGCCATACGACAATCATCCAAAAATACGGCCACGTCCTTCAGATGAGCCATGAAAGTGATGGACAATGCAAGAAATTGTACAAGTTTCGAAAGAGGTGGCATCGCGGAAACCTCCCGTAGCGGCATCTTGAAGGTTGTCCATAAATCTCTGGTTGCCGCTTTGGGACGGTCATCGAATCGGTAGTACAGCTAAGACCAAGGTGAAGAAGTGTCATTGGTAACTGACCGGTATCCGTACCTGATTGTCGTCTTTCCACGAGAACTCCATTTCTTTATCTGACATCGTGTAAGACTGGGAGTCTCTCAAGAGGTTATACTACCCTACCCCCAGACGATACATATGGACTCTCTGTCACAGAAAACACACTATAAAAACCTAACAACAGCTTCAGACCTTGTTGGGTTTTGAGAGCACTCAACATCCACCGACGCCAAATGCACCGACCTTCTGCGGGTCTGGACTCCCCGAAGCTGAAAGGTGATCTAGTCAATGAGACCAAAGTCACGGGAGGTAGAGGTGAGCACAAACCAATCTTTGGTAGTCGATCCCAATCTTTACTCCTCATCGGCTTCCCGCGGGTTTTGAACGTCCATTACACGACCTTAGGGTTGTTAGTCGAATGGAAATGTGGAGAATCAAACGCGGTATGTACATTGGTTTCTATTGAGTGGGCAACTACGGGCGGGCGGGCGTCCTTCGCTTCTTTAGAGTCAAGACTCGAGAATGCAACCGTTTCGAAGCGGATTTAGGCAAGGTCACATCCAGCATCGTCTGAATTCTGAAGCAGTTCACGGAACACTAACAGTTCAACTGAGCGAGAAAAGAAATGCTCGAATATGATATTCGCTTACCAGCGAACTCGCCGGAATAGCGGGCAAGGACCTTATCGACCAATGCTCGCGTATCGACGGTCACCAGCCTGGGTGAACGTTCTTGTTGAGATTTCGGCTGGTAAGTTGAAAATGACGAGTCGTTGGGTAACGCCGAATGAGATGTAGTGTCCTGCAAAGGATACATGTATACATGGACAACATGTCTTGTTGCGGATTGCGGAATACTGAACAAAAATATGTCAATGATGAGTTTGTCACGAACGGATGGAATGCGACATGCCTCGGGACCAGCGATTATCTTCAGCAGCGTAAGTGGTGTTTGGATATCTGCAATTCCACCCAGCCCAAGCTCGTGCTTACACTCAACCTGCAAATAAATTGCACCCTGACGATGGACCGTCTAGAGATCATATCATCTGGTCTAGTCACGTCGCCGTCGCTGAGGCCGAGAAGATGTTAAATATGGATGGACATCCAATTCTCGTGGCTGTCTTCAGAATCAGGTATCCCAAGAGAGTCTCGGGCGATTTCACCAGTATGGTACATAACTTCCACGTTTTCCGGGCGGTTCTGGAGACGGGCAGGATCCTCTACGATGTCTGCAATACCTCCTCGTAGATGGTGATCGGAGGGCCTGTGAGGTGCACGGGGCATGCATTGTAGATAGGGATTTCATCCTGATGCACCTTGAGTTCCGAAATGGACGCGGAAGTCGATGAAGGATCCCATGTTGTCGAAGCGCGTTGAACTGGTCTTTGGTGATCTTGGGGGGGTCAGACAACTATCAGAGTTGCATGTCGACCATATACCTTCCTCCTCTCTGGATGGTATGATTTCAGGATCGTCTGATGGATGATCACTTACTACTCTGCACGAAGTGAGGACAGATGACAAACCTGAACAACGCTGAATGAAGAACTGTACTTTATCTTCGTCACAAAGATGGAGTGAAAGGATCTTGTCACTGGGATTCAGTTCTGGAGGAGGAGCAAGCGCGGAAAATCGATCAGAAAGGCTGTAGACTGGCTGAATCGTCAGAGCAACACTCCAGATTGGGTGGTCAGCTTGCAAGGTCCTTGGGTGGTTTAACGGCGCGTATGGCACCTTGGGGAGATAGCTGATTTTCCAGCGACGGTCTACACTGGGATCAGCTCGACTATAAAAGTGATTGAGGATGTCTGTGGCAGCAGACCGATCGTTTACCACGGCGAAAGTTACTGGATTGACATGTAAGCCTGGAACAAAATACTTGATGTATCGCCGGTGGCGAGACACCATTGATTGTGGATGCAAGATGATAGGAGTCGGACCCTAAAACTATGCCACCTTCAAGTGTACGACTCCATGATGTATCGCGCATTTGAGATACAAGACGTCCTTTCTGGCATTTTGGACCACTTTTCCATACACAACTCAGATTGCAAACTAAAGGATCTAGTTGCCCTAACCAGAACATGTCGCACATTCAAAGAACCAGCGTTGGATCGAGTGATTGTCACAGTCACACTTGGTCTCCGGCGCACAGTCTGCTCGATCCATGCTCAGCCGCGGCGCTCAGTTGTCAATTTAGAATGAAAGTCTAGAATTCAAAACGAATGGAATGACAATTGCGAAGAATGGCTAAATTCTAGGTACATAACAAGTTCAAGTTCACCCCTCTGGAATGCACGCTTCGAGTATATTTTTTGATTGGAGAACAGGTCACATATGGAGCTGACCTGGCACTCAGAAAACATGAACGAGCTTAGCATGATCTTCGTGGTCGTTGAGGGATAGGAACTCGCTGCTAGGCTTCATTGCATACCGTGGGACATCGGACGTCGAATGTGTTTGACGGTGCGTGTCTACCTGTGGGTGCAATGGTTGACTTGACTATGATGTCATGAGAGGCACACACTTACTTCTACATGAATAGCTGTAGGCTCTCTCGCGGGCCGAGTACGGGGGTGGGGTGGATTCGCGAACACCACACTGCCTGATCCTTCATCAGAATGACTGTGTAATTGAGATGAACCGCTGGTAGATGGTCAAAAACACATGTTGCTTACTACACCTCAGGGATAGCCAGGTTGAAGTTATAGAGCCGGCGAACTACGCGTGAAGCCATGATCTGGAGTGGGAGAGTAAAGGTTCGATGCATTGATCATGATGACATGAGAACACACTGTCGAGGCTATGGCTGCAGGAACGTTGAATATGACACTCAAGACCGCATTTAGGTTCATGATCATGGATATCGTGGCCACCAAGTTTGCCAAGAAACTATCTTTGCATAAGTGCCAAGTAGATCAGCGAAAGTGTGAAGAACTTACGCGAGGATGAAGTAAACCAGTCCGTCAGAGAACATCATACGGATCAGCTTACTATGGATCCCAGAACTGCCAGAGATACGTCGAGTCCATGCTAACTTGTATGCAGTCAGACAGAGGACAATCAGATCGAAGCTCATGGAGTAAATGAAAGTGGCTGCGAGGATGGTTGTGTTACTGTTGACAATTGTACAGCCAATACCTTGGACCCAGACCACCTTGAGCAGCACACCTGACCCGAGATCAGCACGCGTTGAAGGACTAGATATGCCTTCACACACCTTGCAAAATGAGGGACCAATGCCCGAGAATAAGTAAGACCAAGATCCCAACTACCCACTTGTTTTGAGACCAGATCGCTATTCTGTGGTGATTGCAGTGAGTGGCATAAAGGATGGGTAATAGTGAGCCGGAAAGCATACGTGCGAAGCGCAAGATTGATGCTAGCCAGCCCAAGTGCAGAGTCACCGGCAAGCTTGACGAGGTTAGTCATTTCCTTCCGCGCATGGTCAGAGGGAGTACAAACCTGGTTGAACACATATAACGCTTGGCAGTTGATCTTTCTATGTTTTCCTTTTGAGTATGATCAACGGGAGTGGGAGAATTGGACTAACTCGGGCGTGTCAAGAGAAACCAGTCTACGGTGCAGGTCAATTACGCATCAGATCAAGGACAGGTGCTCTTACATTCCGACCATCGCGAACAATAACAGATATCGACCAGTGAAATAGAAAGTCTATAACGAGGCGTAATGATCCGCACCTTGTCCTATAATGTACACTGAACCTACCAAAGGCCAACGAAACTTCTTTTTCCCAGAAATAACAGCCCAGTCGAAATCGAGAGTGAGGATCATCTCCCATCTGGTAATACATGCACTCTCAACTTGAAGTATGAGACACTTGAAACTTGGACATACACGTAGAGACTCAGCAAGGCATGCATCAGTCTGTCGAAGACCACTAAAAGACGGTCACTGAGAAAAGAATTAGTTAATAGAGCTACCGACTCACCCAAGTCTGTCGAAAGTTCTGAAAGCGACTGCCAGTTGGTCATTTTGACGAGGACGAGATGGAGTTCGTAAAGGTGAACGGGTGGTCAAGCCGGAAGTGCGCTTAAAAGAAAGAAAAAAAAAGCGAGATGGGGGCGTCGCGATCACACTTCGGACATTCTTTGCTAGCTTACATTCTGGTGACCAAGCAATCTCCGTGTCACGCTGCCATCAGGTTCAACACTCCACCTCGTTCCCTCGTCTCGACTCCCAGAGGACGTGGCCAGGTCTGACTGAGATCTCGATGAAAAAATTAAAACTACCTTATCGGGCTAGGTTACTTCTCCGTTCGTCCAGCGCTCGGGCCGCGCGGCGAATGCCAATTGAGACATTTACCACATATAACATTGGGAGTTCGAGCTCGCAATCGTGGACCTATGCGCCACCTCCTAGTTAGTAGTAAGTTTAGTTGAACGGGGTGTCTGACTACCATGAGCAGTCTTGCGACTCGGCACAACACTGTCAATCGTCTAGGCGGGGACTTCCAAAACCAGGTTTAGCTGCATTTGGAAGGGGCATAGGCTAGACCCGAATGACTGACGGAAGGAACAAAAAAGGTCCCCGTCCGTTGGCATTTTGAACGACCCCAAACCCTGGAGGTTCCGGCTTAGCCATCAGAAGTCAGAACTTCCTTCGAGTTGCTGATGATGGGACCGATCGACGTGAACTTTCCAGGGCGCGGGCAGTGTCGATGCGATATTCCACCTATTACGGGCATCAAGTCTCTGTCCACGGATTAGCGCGTTGTCGTGTCCTAGTACTATGTCAGCGCCGACTGAGGCCGTAAACCTGATCCTGAGATCTCACACGTAAAACCTGTGCGTCCGGGAAGCACGGCTGAAGTGTAGGTCAACAGGGAATTTCTGAGAAGGACCGGAAGAGGATATTACGACGGGACTTTGTGACTCATTGTTAGACTTCTGAAGAGATATACTAATGTCCGTATTTGGTATGTTGTCGGGTGGCTTTGCATCGATCAGTCCCACGACGGCTGAGCACTGAAACCGGGAAGGTCTAGGCCATCCAACATTGCGTAAACAAGTCCTTTCGTCTGCCAGTACCACTTGGCCAAGTGACGTCAAAGGAAGAGCTGCGATGGTCTGACGCCGTTATCGTGTTATTCATTTGAACTGCGGTACTTATACATTCGACAGTGTTGTACTGTTGAACTCTCGCCCGTCGCACGCAAAATTTTCCAATGTCGGAACACGACACAAGCATTGCGGCTCAGAAGTCTTCCTTTGTCCCCCGATCAGATGACGAGGCAAGCCTATGGGGTGTCCATGAGATCACACAAGAATCCGACACACAGTACAAGGTCAGGTGGGTTGGAACAGATCCCCAGACTGGGAAACCGTGGGCCCAGAGCTGGGTGCCAAAATCTGATTGCACGGACGACCTCATACTCAAGTGGGAGGCAAAGAGGAAGCCTAGCAGACACAACGGTATGTTCCCGCTTGATGAAGACACGGCGGAGTGTTGTGACAGTTCTTACTTTCAGAGGTTCAGTCGTGGGCCAGCCGTTGCCTAATCCAAAGCGAAAACGGCAGCTTGAAGAAGATGTCATGGAACCGACTGATGTTCTTGACGAGGCTTCCGTGACGACACAAAAAGCAAAGCCCAGCAAAAAGCAAAAGCAGGAGGTTGACGAGGAAGATGCGCCAGTCAATGTCACCCTCTTCAACACTCGTTCCTCGCTGAAAGTCGGACCGCCCCGTGGTGTTCGCAAGAGGCACCCTACACACTCGCAGCCATTCTCTTCTGGCCCAGCTCTGAGGTCGAGCAGAGGTGACGCAAAGGCAACGAACAAGACGGAAGAGACCTCAGGTGTGTCATTAACTTGCAAATTCTGTTCAAAGCTAATTGGCTTCGCATCGCAGCCCTTGAGCAGAAACTCAGCGACTCCGAGAGGCAGCCATTGTGTCTCCCCGCGTCTTCAGATGCCGAAGGCACCTCACTAATTTGTGGGACCGTCACCGCATCTGGAAAGCCTGGACCAAGTAAGAAGGCCCTTGGTGAATACAAGGTGCAGTTTGCCAGCATTGCTGCGAACATCCTGACATTGCATGGGTTGGTGAAGAAAGTGGACGTGCAGCTAGAGACGGCAATGAGGGAGTTGAGGGAGCTTGAGGCTTCGTGGCAGTGAAAGCCCCTCGTCCAAAAACTTTTGTAGCGCAAGCTCTGCATCGACGGAGAGTGGCTGCTTTTGATGTCATGTACATAAATGCGGAGTGCCGCCGCCGCTTTAGGTCCCTCTCGATACAAAGCTTTAGTTCATATCAACGACTGCCGAGTTACACTCTTTGGAGATCGACACAATCCGATGACCGTCACTGGTACCAGCGGTTCGCTGAATAACAACCAGTTGCCTTCTCTTGGCTACCGTTTCGCCGTCGACAGTCTAGTTGAAAACAGTGACCTGTGTAACACCTTGTCGTGTCGACTAGCACGCATCTACATACAACACCTTCGTCCAACTCGTCGACTTCACTGCCTAGCTCGAATTGTATGGCGCCCGTCACTACTTGTGTATCGTTGCTCCGCTTCTGTGGCCTGTTTACCGTGCCAGGTGGGTCGTCTGGAACCTCTACCAGGCTACTACAGGCTCCCTTTTCTTCAGATGTGCGCGCCCTCCGCAATTCCTCCACATCCGTCCCGACTCTTACCTCGCCCGCCCATCTTCTCTCTTGGACTCTGGTTTTTTGGGCAACACCTTCGACATGGAGGAGACAAGTTCATAGAAAATGGGATCACTTTTGAATATACGGATACGTTCGACGGCATCGCAGAAACGCCCAGTTTTGACGTAGATGAGTACGAGTGGAGATGTTTCGCGGGTAACACCAAATTGACCATTAATCTTTTTAATGGTCTCTGCAGGGGCAACGTATTCCGTACGCAACTCTACAGAACGTAGTAAATATCAGGTTTTCAATGTGTTCCGAGGAGACTTACGACGAATTCTTGGGTCATCGGACTCTCCCATCTTCGTAATCATTTCGCCCAACGTCTCGGTTGCCTCTTGATAACGATGAAGGGCGTGCAACGCTACGGATCGTCTTTCATACCCCCACGAACACAGCTTGTCCGTATCAATAGCTTGCGAACGACCACATTCAGTGCTATATGACGGGGTTTAGAGAAGAAAGTACTTGGTCAGCATCTTTCAAAGCATCGTCCCAGAGCTTTCTTAGGGCTTTTGCTTTGCTCCGCTTGACGAGAAGACGAGTAGAACCTGGCGGATAGCGGGTAATCAAGCCCAAGTCCTTCGTAACTGCTTTATCGATCGTATCGCTGGCAGCTTCTATTGCCGAAAGACATTTCTCTGCGAATTCTAGGAAGTACCACTTGAGTATACAACATGAAGGGGTTCTCATACTCACCCGACCCAGAGTCCATGACCCGAGATTCTGCGCAAAGGCCCAATGACACAGAGTACCAAACAATGGCGGAGTTATGCTTTCCATGACACATGGCTTGGTCTCCCAACCTCTCTAAAATACCTGTCAAACAAACAGGAGGCGATTTCGAAGCCGAACCACTGACCACAGAACTAACTAAGGTCTACTTTCCTCGCTTCATTCTCCTCGTCGATGGGATACTCGTCCGCGTTGAGAAAGTCCGTCACCACTGGCGTGCAGCCGAATGCGAACAGAGCCTGACATCTCAGTTGTTGGACCATGTACACTAGATCATGGATGCCCCATCCAAATATCTTTCAAAAGCGCGTCAGTGAATACACCAACATCAAGAACAAATGACGTTCTTACCAGTGATATTCTTTTTGCTTCTGGGACGTGGAGAAGCGGGCGAAGATCAGGTGCTCTCTCTAAAAGCTGTAGACCCTTGGAATGTTCCCCTTTCTGCAAGCAACGCTCTTCCAAACGAAGTAATTTGCGTGTCTGTCAGGTAAATGAGATCCCACCAATTGAATTCTCTGCGCAATTACGTACTTCCACCCAAGAGCAAGAATTGTCGTCTGTCAATGGACGAGGCTCAGTGAGCTCTGACACACAATGTATTTCATCCTCTGACTGGAACAAGATGACGGACTGAAATCAATGTGTTCAAAACCGAAGGGATGCCACAAGATATGTCCTTTACCTTGACGCAACCAACGAAGTTCTTGGCATTCCCATGACGGGCAGGTTCAAGAGCGTCCACTGCTTCCCTTCATTTTCCCCTTCCCGCCTCATAAGTGCCATGGCTCTTGCGACATGAGCTATCAGTGGGACCATTGGGCCATCTGCCTGTCCGTAAACCGGAATCGGCGGTCACATCCCGGTCAGAGAGATAAGCTAGCTCACCATGATCGCTCTGGCGTCATCCAAAGCACCCCCCAGGTTCCCACGTCGTACTCGAACGAGTGCACGATTAGCACGGCCATAGTAGGTGAAAACTTCGCTTGTCCTTGATTTCCCTTGACAGGATGCGCTCCACTTCCTCCAGATTTCCAAGCTCGGTGCGCCACGGGACTAATATATGTGAACTATTCGAGGTCGCAAGTGAATA
Source organism: Xanthoconium stramineum (assembly GCA_038090315.1). Taxonomy (NCBI): domain Eukaryota; kingdom Fungi; phylum Basidiomycota; class Agaricomycetes; order Boletales; family Boletaceae; genus Xanthoconium; species Xanthoconium stramineum. Next base: position 2,861 of record JBBPMO010000784.1, on the reverse strand, counting down.
GTAAGACCAGAGTGAGAGGATCAGACATACAGGCTTTGAGTGAGTGAGTCAAGGAGCAACACCCTAAAGAATGAAATGAAATAGCGAACTAGTGAAATTTTGACCCACTTACGTGGAAGAAGTAGGACGTGTCAACAACTCCAGAAAGACTTTGTATAAAAATTTTCGAATTGACTCCACTGCGGGCCAGAAAAACGTTGTCTAGAGAGACGGACGTTGAGACGCATTGGTTGAACGAATGGAGGTGTTTGCATACCGAGGTATCCCGGATATCCCAGATGTCAACCGTTCGCCCCCAGGTCGAGAAAGAGACAAGGAACTGATCACTGTTGGAGACGAAAAGGGATGTGATGGAATCGTCCCCAGGACGAGGCTTTATAATCTTCGAGAAGCCAAGTTTTCCAGCCACCATATCAAGACAACTGATAAAACCACTGTCACAGCCAGCAAATAGTCGACGACCGTCATTGGACCAGGCGAGCGAGTGGGTTGGATTACCCGGACTTGAGATAGATGCTATTAGATGTTGAGGACGTTCGGGAATGGAGAATTCCGGCCCGCCGGAGTCCAGGATTCCCGCGGACTCCCGCTTATAGAAAGCCATCAGCCACCCTTATAGCATGCCGTGCAATCTGAGAGGCAGCTCACCATACCTGGCAGGATGAGCCACAGTCCGGCGGAGTTCGACCGAAGCCGATAGATCGCGTCGCCTACTGCGCGCTCTTGCCTTCATTGCCGTTGTGCGTGGTTCTCGCACACCCCGGGCCACTCAACCCAATGAATATGTAATTGGTAGGATATCTGAGAGAAATAAAAAGAACAGTTTTTCCCGAGCCCTTTGATGGCGTACCAACACTATCGGTGTCTACCGAGAAAAACATATCCACTACCATTACGACCTCACGCGCCGTTGGCCGGAGCTGAGGGGCTGACGACCAACACCGAACCATCAACCCCCAGTGCTTGTCTCCAACTGCTGTGCAAATTGGCCGATTGGGCGGCTTGTGTCCATCGTCTTTTCCCTTCATGGGACATCTCCGGACAACACCTGGCGTAAAGGGTCAGTTGTCGCCCATATATCAAAGCGGATAATTACCTCGAACATCACACAACCAAACCCCTGCCAAAGCTCGGGAACATCAAGCCCATATGATTAGCTGTCGAACCGCCACCTTAACCCGAGCTCGAGGCGAGGCTTCTCAATGGGTCGGGCTTGGGGACAGGACAGCGTCCGGCGTTGGACGCGTCGACGGGGCGGAGGCCGAAACGGCCGCGCAGGGCTAGGGATAGGGTGAGGCGGGCTGCGAGGCCGATGCTGCGGTGGTCTGGGCGGGACGTGGATATGGAGGTGGAGGCGGAGGAGCCGCGGGATACATTTATGACCGGGGTCGAGGGTTGACGTGCACGAAGTATATTTCGAATCACCATTTCACTTGCATTCTCGAGCCACGCGATGTTAGCTTGTGCAGAAAGATCAATGAATGAAGTACATAAGGCACCGAAGATAAGCATGTCAGTATACACCCCAATCCAAACAATACCTCAAAAGCATAGCGTCCGCATCAATGCCCGCTCATCGATCACGCTGGCAACCCCGCTCTCTCCCCTCATTATTGTGCGATCTGTGAAACGCCTCATTCAGGTGCCCAAATACATGTTTGCGCTCTTGCTCGGCTGGTGGCAAGAGCGCATGTTTGTGTGATTCGGATCCGACGGTGGCTGCGCCGAGTGCTTTGACGAGGCCTCTGCGGTGTTGTGTAAGCTTGCGATCAGCTTCGTGAGAGGTGGGTGGAGAGGGGAGGGGAGGAAAGCGGGAGTGGGATAGAGGAAATCCCGAAACCGCAAGCAAAACCGAAAACGAAAAACGAAACAGCGGACTCACCTCTGCGTGGCATCGAGATACACATCCCTATCGAACCGCTTCTCCGTCTTGAGCGAGACGCCCACGCCCTCGCGCGAGAGGGTAATGCCGTGTTGTTCGAGTCTATTGCAGCCCCACAGATAGAACCGAACCAAGGCCAAGGGGCGTGGAGAACGCGTTACGTGTGGGTAGCGTCGATGGGGACTTACGATGCCTTGGTAGATGTGACGCGCGAGGAGATGGCGTGTGTAGCGTAGAGAACGCCAAGGACGACGCCGACGAAGAAGAGGGTTGTCTGTGGCAATAAGGATTTGGTACGCTGGTACGATGAGGTTGGTTGGCGTCGGGGACTTACCACGACGAGGGAAAAGACGTCGATCTTGGTGCGTCCGAATCTGGGGTAAGGTGAGTGCTGCTACTACAGCAGAATCTAGGCGTACCACGAGGCCATGATGAGATGCTGGTTCGCTTTAGGAGCCCGGGTCTTGATAAAGTGTTTTGACGAGATGTCAAAAACGAAAAAAGAAGATAAGCGATGGCGCTTGTCGTAAGGAGCCATCACTGGAGCTGAAACAAGCAACATGCTGTGCCGCACAGCCCGGCCTCGGAGGACAAGTCAGTTTTTATTTTCCATACAACTAGCTAGGGACTGCGAACCTCTCTCGAGTCGTGCAAGGGGGTTGTATCGAGGGGTCTATTGAAACGACTGAGTAACTTGGTAAGAAACCTAAAACTGCGCTTAGGGTCACGGACATCACTTCCCGCCCGTCTCTGCGAGAGCCTGCTGCACGGCGGCCAGGATCTGGCCATGGACGTCCTTGTGGGCAGCAATAAGACCATAATTCTCCCCCAGGGACCGTCCAAGTCCAAAGTCGAGTGGTTGACCCCGCGAGTCCGTAATCCTACCCCCACACTCCTCGACGAGCAACGTCCCGGAAGCGTGGTCCTGCGAACCGTTCAACATATAGAATACTAGAACGGGGGTCCAACTCACCCAGAT
>JBBPMO010000783.1:0-16927 GCA_038090315.1 Xanthoconium stramineum | reverse complement strand
CTGTTGCTTATATACAGGATACCTACATGTACAGAGGGTGACACAGGGTAGTTCGAAAGATAGAACCATCCTAGTTCTGAGTTGTGACTATCAGTAATGTTGTGTGGGTTTAAAGCAAAGACTTACCTGGTTGAGGGATAGGACTACATGAAAATCATCTCCAAATTCACCGAGTTTGTAGGGGCACGAGGCGAAGTGACTGATGATCCAAGATAGTTGAATCACTGTCAGACTGGAAAGGAACCCTTTGTGACAAACCCATGCTTCCAGAAGAGCAAAGACCCGGTATGGGTCATGAGTAGCCTCCTTGTCCGTGAGCTCTTGATATTGGAGGACAATGCAGAAATAATCTGTAACTGTTTTGGGCCTGTCACCATCACGTCTCCTTGTGTGACTGAAGATCTTCTGGATCTGTCCTGCATGTTGCAAAGGGCTCAGTCCAGTCTTGAAAAGAACGAGGCTGTTGCCGGCGTGATGACGAGTTGTCAAAAAGGTCACCCCCATATGCGTGATTTGGTCATGATATTGCACAAGGGGTTTGAGTGGCAACTGTGAGGGACCAGTGTTTACACAATTGACAAGGGCCCGATGGAGGGTTTCATCTAGTAGTTCATGTTTTGTCAACAATGGTGGTCGCTCGTCAGCTGTTGGGTCTGGAGAAGAGCTATTATTCAGGATTGTCCCATTTGGCACAGAGCTGAAGTATTTTTGAACCATTGGGCGAAGGGACTATAGCGCATCCGGTAGGCCATCTCAAGTGATTAGCGCCCTTAGATTACCCTCTCTGCAGAATGTTCTCATGAATGTTCCTTCCATTTGCCCTGGAAAGATGACATGGTCAATGGAAAGCAGCGGGATGACAAGATGACAACTTTAAACCCACCTATCTTGTGATTAGTATTGAGTTGTTGTATGATGCCATTAAACCGCTCAAAGGGAAATGCCCACCAGCCATGGGCTGGTCCGAATGCTCGTAGGCACTCTGGTGTATGCAGAGATGCATGATTATTTACTACAAGTGCCTTTTCCCCAAAGATAGCGGCTGTACTCTGTGTGTAGTAGACAAAGTGATCTTCGGTGATTGAGATGTGAGCGGGCGTAACAGAGCGCATTGTGGCCCAACAGATTGTGATCATGAGAGAAAGGTAGTTTCGCAGGAGCGTGGTATCCTTTGCTGTAGCGCCAGGCTTTCCCCATATTCTGCACAGAGTGATAACGAGATTGACAAGACATGTGGTACACCATTGCTCTGCCTTGATTTTTCCATGTGATGAACAACCGAGGTTTTGAGGTGCACGCCTGACCCATGAAGGAAGGATTGTTTTTGCCATGTCTTTCCAGACTTCTGTAAGGATAGTTCAGTTCAGGATGACAGTGTCTTGCTTATGCACAGTGGTCCACGCAAGAGCCAAGTCCACCACTGGCCGAGGGAATGGTCGCGGACAACGGATCTCAATGTTTCCACCACAATTCTTGGCCTAGATTTGTGTGAGTAGATATTGAAAAAGATCATAACAGAACACTTGCCCATTGGATAAGAGCCTCGGTGTACTTCTCCTTTCCTGCATGGTAATTACTTTTGTGGCTTTGCTTGAGAGAAGAGGCCTCTACTGGAATATTGGGTACAACATTGTTTGCCTGTGCCAATGAGACAATGTAGCCATGTCACAAGCGGTTCAAGAAGACACAATTGGCTGCACAGATAGCCACGACACCAAGGTCCAGTTGGCGCTGTTGTTCTTCTGGGTCATGGGGCTGAACGCGTGTGTCCTCAATAGGTGTGGAATCCATGTCCATGCCTAGTATTCTCCGACAATGGTGCTGAAGGTTGCTGAGGAAGAAGTTATGCATTGTGTCGATGATGACGAAACACGTGGGGTCCCAGTAGGGTAATTGAAGGAGTTCTGACCACCTGATAGCATACTCTTTCCAAATGCAATTTCATATTGTTTCGTTTGCTGCAGTCTTCCACATATGTGCTATGGTCAGGTGTTCCAGCCAGGTCCTCCGCTTCCATGATCCGACATCAGTGTTGCTGATTTCAGATACATCCTGTAAGCAGAAGCTACACAGATGTCCAGACTGAGTACCATGACCAGCGAAACCAGCTGCCTTATGCATCACAAGCAGATCACAAATCAGTGGAATGACCATACAATGGACTAGAGTTCTGAAGTCGTTTAGGGCAGTGCATGTCAGCTGTACTCCTGGAACCCAGAGCTGGAGCAGTTCATCAACTAGGGGACACAACAAGTGGTTTAGATGATGACGTGACGGCTCGTTGGGGCCGGGGATGATGCTGGCAAGATAGACGTTTTCAATGTGAAAGTGAAGGTGGATTGGTAGGTTATGGCAGACCATATATATGGCACCAACGGACGTATGTTTTCCTGCTTGTTTATTGCCATATGGGTTGAACCAATTGATAAACAAGCCGAAAGCCAGGTGAAGCTCAGGGGATTGTAATGAGAGCTCAAAGAACAGTCGCCCGTTTGGTCCTGCGATGGAGCATAACATTTCTCCATCCCAGATGTCATTCATCCTCCCTGAGAAGGATTCAGACACTGGGGGAACACCCCTATGCAATGAGCGTACAATGTCAGGTCAGGAAAGAAATCAAGAAATCCACAAAGTGAGAGGCTGGAAGAAATATTGAGAAGAGGGTTGCGATTCTTTTCTGTGTTCCTGCAGTAGGCATGCTCCACAAGGATCACTGGATGGTGTCTCTTGAAAAATGCAGAACTGTGGTACATCATTATAAGTTGTGGTACCCTCACTGAACGGGCCATATAAGCTGAAGCACCGTGTACAGCATATGTACTCCAACAGAGACGGGTCAATATCAAAGATACACATTGCCATATGGATATCTTCTGGCCAATCAGAGAACATTGCACCCACTTCAGCAGGGAGTCCTTCTTGCCTTCCATCACTACCGGTAGAAGTCTTCCTGAGCGGATAGAGAAGTACTCTTGTTAGTGTCGACACAATCAAAACTCATAGCGTGACAAGGATGAAATTTGTATGATTTCGTGAGGTATGGCCAAAAACGTGTAGGGCAGTGGCAATGAGGATGCTCACGAGCAATGGATACACAACGTGATTGAGGAGTTCCAAAGCTGCATAATGATGAGCTACAACACAATCAGAACGAACGGCAAAAGAATAAACTGTAAACAGTACCTGGCTGGACTATACGTGGCATCTTCCCTTCTAATTCGCGCGGTATCTGGGTGTGCTTCAATCGCCAACATGGCCATTCTCTCTGAACCAGTTGGTCTAGATATGCTTGATGGGTCTGTATCTCCTGGACCAATGAATGCCTAACATCTTGGATACGTTCACTGCCATGACTTTGAATGGCATCCACAAGCTCTAAAATCTTTTTGGTAGTCTGTTGGTGTAGAATAAAGGAGATAGAGCCTTTTGGATCAAGCATCCGTGGTGCATCAGGGTCATCAGAGCCTTGATCTTGAAATGTCAGCCCGTCTGGAGGAGGCCCAGAGAATGAAGCCCAGTGTGATCTGAAAAGTGCAGCATATTGAGTGAGCATTCGTAGAGATTCTAAGGGGTCTTCATTTCATAACATGTGAAGTGAGCAGCAGTTTCTCCTTACCATTTTCTCTAGTTTCATTGCCTTGTTCTGGGTGATATATAAGCAAGCAGTGCTGAGTATGAGGTACATCGATTTGTAAAACACCATGACGGAATCACCTAAATTGTTGTGTCTCACATCAGTTCCCAATGCCCCCTCTTGGATGTTCTGGACATTGGTGGTCTGTTCACCTTGTTTATCACATTCGGCTGATGCGTCTGGTGCACTTTGTTCTGTGTCATCAAGACGTAGTTAGATATGATCAGACATCGAAGGATCGGAAATATATGATTCACCATCACTTCTTCGTTCTACGTGTGACGCATTGTGATTGACTACGTAGTCCTCTTGATCATTGGATGTCACGAGCACATTTGCGAGCAATACTGACTCCAGGTTTTGGTTCTGTTGAGCAGCGAGCCATATCTTGTTTTCGTGATGATGTTGAGCAAGGGTGGAAGAGGGAAGTAGTCGTCCCTGGACAACAAGATGTGTATCGGGATCCTCTTCGGTATTGTTGCTGCAGCCATAGATTTCACAAGTGCATCATTGTCTTTGCATGCATTTGTGCATGGGAGAGGGAGCTTCAAGTGATAAGATTTTACAATATAGGTAGGATGTGAAGCTGGACACATTAGCACCAAGGTGCAGTGTTGATCAACAGCAAAACCACACCAGCTTTCTGTAGCTGTTCATATGCATAGCAAACCAGTGCCAATGCCTTGTTGTGGAAGTAAACTTCAGCAGAGTGAAGGTGATTGCGCCCCCATGCCAGTGTGAAGCAGAAGATTCTACTACATGCCATGAGTCGGGCATTAATAAAAAGGTTGAGAACCTGAAGAACATTGTCAGACAGATTAGAGATTTCGACAGCACCCCACTCACCAAACTTGAGAGGTCCTTGAAACAATATGTCAGCATTTCTCTCTCCTTAAGTGAGGGGCGCAGTAACTTACCATCCCAAGTGTGTATTGGCAGACTACCAAGAAGGACAACATAACTGGAAAGAAAGTGGCGATTTGGGGGATGATGGACCATTTCTTGCTGGAAATCACAATGTGGTTCAATCTATGTCGCAATCTCTCTCCAAACATTCCAGCGAGATGAGCCAAGGTATGGATGTCTATTGGACAAATTCAAGCATCAGCCACAGTCTATCTGACACAGAAAGGAACACTCAAGAAAGGTTTTTGGTGCTTTCCAGACCCTTACTGTGTTGTTCTCTGCAGTCAGTGAAGTCGCTGTAGTTATGAGGGTGAAACGTGGATGACTGTAGGACTACACGAAAATGAGTGTTTTGTTGTGGGTACAAATTGGTATCTAATTCTTACTGTCAATGCCTGCACCATGCAGCCTAGCTTGGAAACATGTGAGGCCTATTGAACAACATTGAACCTGAACACTTACCTTGATGGTCCAATACTTGCACTTGTCGCCCTGCCTTGACATCCCAGATACTTACAGATCCTTCTGCAGAACTGCAGGATGCATAACTCCCCCCATCAATGAAATTGACTTGTAGTGGTATGTTTTTTGTCACTTCAGGTGGAACCCCACACTTCAGTCGTAGGTGTGGGAAGGATTTACCAATACTATAGATATTGGCTCCGTCAGATAAGTTGGATACCAGAACAGAGTCTTCATCTGGTGAGAGTACCGTGTGTCCTCTTTAAGATGATTACCATAAGTCAGAGAGTTTCAGAAAATGAAACATACATCATGCGGTGGTGATGAATTGGCACAATTTGCCATAACCTTGAGACATTGTTCAGGTCCCAGCACCTACACTTGAATCAGTGTGATCACTTTACGAACGGTGGATATGCGAACACTACACCATGATTGAGGTATGCCACAACCAGCTGCTTTCTGTGTTCATTAAAGGCAGTTGCTCGTCTGTGAATCCATTGGTCTTCCTGATCTGAAGAGTTTGGGAGTGCTTCCAGTGCAGGTAGAATGTTGAATGTAGCATACTTCTCTGCAGTAGTCTCAGCCCATGAACTTAATAATGTAGTGCCAGTACTTGACCTTTTGTTACTTCTGTGGCTAGATGAATCTTGGATCTGATTGCAAACACGATGTTGCCCATGCCCTGGTGAGTAGTGACAGCGAAAACAGGAGCTTTTGTGCCTGCCATCACCAAGCTATTGGCGGGTTCTTCCACCTAAAATGCAACTGGATTAGAACCATGGTAAGACTCGAAGAGGATGGGGTACATACATCCAAATGCTCGATCACGTTAAGACTGCTGTCGAGGCACCCAACGAACAAACACTTCCTTGCCGTGTCAGTGCTCCAAGTCATACAAACAACAGAGCTGTCAGTGATGATGCGATGTTGAAGCAGGCCCTTCAGTGGATCCCAGATAATGTCATTGCCATTGTCATCACCACTGGCCAGCAGGTCCCCTGACGGAGAGAAAGCAAGAGCAGTGACAGACTCTGTGGGCTCTGAAAATACATGGAGGTTGAAGAAGGTGTGATATGCAGCCATTTCTAATGAGGGGAGAGAGAGAATGGATGGCAGATTTCAACAAAGGCAGAACCAACTCAAGGGACACGATATTACGCCATCTGGCATGTTGCTGCCCCAACCAGAGGGCCAGCCTATGACAGTAAAATATTATTATGTTGTGAATTTGTAGATAAAGTACGGTAAGTAGTGGAAAATGGAATCAAATGAATCTAAATGACACCAACAGCCTAGTATCATTGCAAACGCTTCTGGAATGTATCTACCCAGAGAGCATTGGGGTCATTGAGGTGTGGGTGGGTTTCCACAAGCTCATCCAATGGGCAAAATGCAACAAATGATGCCTTGATGAGTTCTCTGAGGCAATGCATCTGGATTGGTCGCTCACTGACTGAGACATGGCAGAGCGGGCATCGATAAAGGAGCACGAAAATGTGTTTTTCAAAAAACCTTGCAAAGTCTGCAGCAGTGTAGGGAGGGGATCTCAGATTTTCGGGAATGTTATGATAGGACACTTGCTCAGAGAGGCATTGTTGGAACCACCTTTGGAGACAAGAATAACAGAAGGAATGTCCACACTCCCTAATACTATGCATAACTCAATACAACACCAAGTCAACCTTAGAAACAGTACTTACAAGAACAGGCAGTTGGTTGGCGTATGACACATCGCACAGGTAATGGCTGCATTGCGGATGGTGCAAAACTGAAGATGCTCTGTTGGTAATCAATGTAGTATGTGAATAAGGTGAATGGCCTTACCTGTTCAACCTTTGCCTGAAGCGTTTCTTTGTCGTTAATCACATTGTCCTTATCTGTGACTGCCTTCTGCAGCTTGTCTTGCAACTCTTCTGCATGCTATGTCAAGTTTCGTCAGGCTTTTGGCTAAGCTGCGCATTGTAAAGCTTACCTTCTCTCTTGTTTTCTTCATCTCATCAGACATAAGCTTGATGCAATTCGTGATCTCCTGAAGAAAAAAGATTCAGTTGATGAAAACGCAAGAGCAATTACCATTACCTCTCAGATCAAGTTCAACTCATGTTGCAAGGTCACAGAAGATTCCTTGACTGAGCCTGTGGATGGCAACATTGAACCAGTGGGAGAAGAGCACAATGTGCTCAAGCTCAAGGTTGAAGAGTTGCCAGTGTCAGGAGACCGGTTGTGAGGATGGAGGCCTGGATTCTGACAGCACCGATGGGGAGGTTGAGTACGAGTGTGTGATGGCCATGGAGATAAAATAGATGGGAATGCAAGAGTCAAGGAGGGCCGTTGTGCTGGCTGAGAGAGCTAGAAAGCAGCACAAGCTTTTTAAACCACTGGGGGATAAGTGTTCATACCGGTTATCTTCAAGTCGGCACGATCTTAAAGGTGTCCCTTCACATTGTCACAAAACGAGGCAGAAGTGGGGCCATCACAAACACGAAGTGGAAGAGGGATTTGTTGGAGTTCTGATTGGCACAAGATGCTAACCCTTTACATCACCACAAAAACAAGGTGGAATTGGGGCATGAGAGAGCTAGTTGATTGGTGCAAGATGGACTAAGTCAAAGTTGACAAGGCAACCTTTGGATTCAATAAATCAATCAATCAATCAACGTTTCGATGGTAATCACCATCATTCACCATGACATTGTTGTTGGTGTTCGATGCTAGTCATTTTGTCATTAATTTGTCACTTCTGGATCTTTCAGAGGGAAAAATGATGCTATGCAGGGAAGGTAGGATGCCTGACCTGGGTCTTCAACCCACTCCTAAAGCTTGAATGTCCCAGACTGGCTACAACATTCCTCCCATTTCCTCCAAAGAAACCCGCATGAAGCAGCCAATCGATGATACTTGGGAAGATGGTCACCATTCCATGAAATTGGTGAAGAGCAACAAGACACGGGTGGCTCCCCAACCACAAGACCCAGTGGCTCATGAGGCGGCACAATCACAGAGAAACTTGTTCAATATTATCGCTGGATTCTTGCAAGCCCAGCCAGGTGCTGTGGTGAGGTTCAAAGTTATTTCTCTGTGTCACAGCCAGAACTGAGTCTGAACAGCAGAGTGAGAGTCTGAAGCCCAGTGTCTCAACTTCATCAGATCAAGAAAGTGCCAATCCTGTTGAAAACCCTTGTACTCCAACTTCCAGCTTGGACTCTTTTTATTCTGATCAGACAAGCTTGTCAAGAGAATCTACTCCTCAACCATCATGCCCTGGCATTCAGGTTGAATCATCCACTGTCCCAAATTGGCCATCAGTGCAGCAGCCCTCCATTGATGTATGTTATCCCTTGATCTTTGTCGATTGTTTGATTGCCAATTACATACTACGTTTACAGGAACTGCTGAGACAACATGGATTCCTTCAAACAGAACCCCTCGCGCAATCCACAAGTGAAGAGCGTTCTCATGTATGTCACCCCCATTCTTCATACTTCAGAAGCTGACCAGAAGCAGGCTCTGCCAGCGGTCACTCCTGCCGGTACTGAAGTAAGATAGTCCCAGTTCACTTTCGTCATACAACCTAACCCTAAGGTATGTCATCCTGACATTTGTGTCTGTACCTATCATACATACACCTGACCCTAGTCGACCACCATCAACAATGTCGACGATGGCACATCCACTGCATCACAAAAGAGGAGCCAGAAGAAAGGAAAAGAGAAAGGAAAAGCAAGAGCACAACCAACCAGCATCCTGGAACAGGTCAACTTCAGCTTACCGTCTTGGCCATCTCGTGGCCTGCCGACAGCAGACACGTACAATGGGCCTGGTGGTTCCCAATGCAACGATGGCCCCTCTACCTCATCATTATCCACTGCAACCCCACTGGTGATTCCTCCAGACATGCTTGGAGCCTTTCCCCCTGCTGCATCCGATCCTGGGCTGCATGGTTCTACATCATGTCCACTGGATACTCTCCCAGAGAACAGTCTTGCATCCATCATGACATTCTTCTTGTCAGGAATGGATCATTTGCTTGGCTCCATTCAACAATCCACTGAATCCTCTCACAAGTTCGTTGTTGATGCATTATCCAGACTCCACGAGGAGATTAACTCAATCAAGGACAAGCAGAGCACCCAGAACAACAATGATTCCAATCTGGCCCCTGTCCAACATATTATGTTGTCAGAGAAGATTTCTGTACCTGCACAGTCTTGGAGATGTAAAAAGAGACACCACTTCGTCCCCACTGTAGATCCCAAACAGGAAACAGCCAAAACCAACAAGGACCTCTGCGTCCATAATAGATTTATGGTGATTCTCTTCTTTCTTTTTCAATCTGACTCCAGCTGATGAATTTTGTCTAGAGGGCTGTTCGGCGACATGCATTGACTCTTCTAGGTATTTGAGACCTCAAGTACTTAGACACTATCAGGTGCTTGCTGACAGACGTGGAAGAGGATGCATTCAATCGTAGCCTCCTAGGCCACGTCGAAATCTGTGCTGCAAATTTCATGGTCAACTGTTCTGGTTCCAGAGACTCTCTGTTCAACACCACCACAGCCGAGATCTTTGTAGAGGACTTTCTTGACAAAGTCAAGAATCATTTGTGGTACTCAAACAAGGAGATTCCTGAACAATATCTGGAACCGACAGTCATCCAGTCAGCATTCAGATCCCATCTGTCATATATCAAGCTATGGTACTGTCAGTTCATTGTGGCGCCTCAGAAAGATGCAGGAGCGGCCCAAAGGGCACACTCAGCAAGGCTGCAGAAGGCATCCAGGTTGGGTCGAAAGATATGAGTGAGTCTATTTGTACTTTTCCCACTGCAAGAGATTCATTATCTTCCATGTAGTTATTGAAAGTGCACCTTGAGGCAATGATTGACAACCATGAACTGGTTAAGCACATCCTTCTCATTCAATATCTCGGCACCCAAGCGATGAGCTCGGACAAATCTGAAGACGAACATAGAAGAACGATTAGCTATCCCCATGTTTATCCTTGCTGGCGCAGCCAACAGCTCACAGCAATCCTCTGGCAGGCAGACGCAGTCAGTGAGATGATCAGATCGCAGCCACTCGGCTGCCACAAAAAGCCGGGAACCCAGCTACATATATGTCCCCATTCTGGCAAATATAATGAGACTGCACCAGCACCGATTGGCCTGCCACGTAACTGCTATGATCCTTGCTGGCTTGCGGGACTCGCAGAGAAAACAAAGAAGGAGTTAAAGGTTCAAGATGTGGACTATGAGTTTGTGAAGGGTGAGACTGGAAGAACTGGCTCCAATAATGATGGTGAGCAGCACATGGAAGTAGTTGCCAGTGAAGTGCAGGAGGCAAACCCCCAAGATGTGGGTGGTAGTACCGAGATGAGCACTAACTAGCTTAACTACATTAGTATGCAGACTGCTGCCAATAAACTTGATAAAATCACCACTGCCGGCAATGCGAGCTATGATGTCATCATAAAGTTTCAGTATTACAATACCTCAACCTCAAGCCAACATGAGGTGATGCAATTGACACTGCTTCAAGACAGCGATAAGTCCCGAACCCTCGGTAGGATCACCCTCAACAGAGTCACATGGATCCTCGACACTCTACCACACTGACATGAGGCGAAGCAAGCTATGATGCCATCATAAGGCTTTCGATGTTGCAATACGCATCACGAGGCTGCCTCAAGACAGTGATGATCGATGAGTCCTGAACCCTTGGTAGGATCACCTTCGGTTGAGTCACACCAATGCCACATGGCTGACATGAGGTATGAGTCATGTACATGTTTATGACTTCAAATTATTGTCTATTGATACGATTCTCTGCCCTATGTTTGGCTTTCTGCTGTGCGACCTTATTTTTGAGGTACATTGTCACAAAATCTCGTGCTGGCCAGCAGTCTTGATACAGAGCAAGTTGTGGAAAGCATGCATTTGCCTATTTTATTAATATAGATCAGACGTAGGTGAGATGATGAGATGGCTAACTGTGGCACAGTAGTTAGTGATTGCAGTGGGTGATTGCTGCTGAAATGTTTGGAGTGTATCCAAATGCTTATCACAAATCAAATGCAGCTCATTCTGCCCCAAACACCACTAAGTGCGGCTATATGCCACAATCATAGGTCTTACTTGGATTTCTCGGTAGGCAGTGTCTTCCCACCCAAGCACATCACGAAGTGTATATCCACCCCTGTTAGGTTTAGAGAGAGGTCCCCAAGGGGGTGGAATCAGATGTATTGGCCTGTCTGTCGTGCTCCTTTCCTTCTTGTTTTCTAACATTATATACTTAGCTCACCCTGCATAAATGGTGGTTGACAACCTACAAGAAGTGGCTGATTTGATTGGCAGCAATATTATATCACCAGGGTTGTTACCCTTACTCTCCTGAGATTTGACATTGGGTGATGGATCCACAGAGAATTCTTGTCTGAGCAAGAGGCTTGAAGCAAGTTCTGTACTCAGGCTTCAGTCCTTGACAAAAACCTGCCACAACGTGATCGGTGGAAAATATTGATCGTAGTCCATGAAGAGGGACAAAAGAGTGATCGCACCCATTCATCCAAATGGTGGCAAACCCTGTCGCCCTGTCACATTAATGACCACGCTTATCTAGATCAGAGATGATGGTATGCCATCCATATTCACATTTCTTCACATTTCTTTTATATTCTTTATTTATCAACAGATATAAAGGTGGGGATAGGTGTTGTAGGCTATCCCATCCTCTCCTCAATACCAATATGATACCAATATGATGAATCTCTTGAACACATCCGTGTCCTCTGTCTTTGTCTTTATTTTCTCTAACGACTCCTTAGAACCCATAATCTTTTTGCTACCGATGATGTATCCATCACAAAACTTTGGTCCACTTCTTCACTCATCATGGCAGGGCCAACAGCTGCATCAGTGATGCTCATCACAGCAGAACGTCCTGATTGCAGTCGTGCGTGGCATGCTGTTCGTCCTCCATTGTGCTCACTTATTTACCCTTAGCTTGGTTTCTGGTGAAGTTGGGCCTCATCAACTTCGTCCGAAACCTCGAAACTTCACCCATGGAATGCGAGATATCTGCATCCTCTCTTACATTCTGTGACTTGGTGAGTGTGGTGCTCCGCCACTTGGAATGTATCTTACCAGATCGCAGGGCAATACATCACAGTTTTATTTTGAGAAGACTATCTACGAGCTCACGTTCCAGAGCCCGAGCCTGTACTGGGCTTTTAAGTACACCACATTCAGTCATGATCAATATGACTGGCATCATGGCTCTGATCTCGATGAACATAGTCTGATGCAAGCATTCCTAGCATTTACCATTCCAGGAGAAATTCCTGCTGGGATATGAGGTGGTAAGTCATCTTTTCGAACTGTTGTAGATAGTGTTTTGATTCAATCGAGTGGCAGAGTCATCCACTGCAATCACACAAGGATACAAACCACAGACTTGGGTAACAGCAAACAAAGCCATGACAACTTGGGTAACAGCAAACAAAGCCATGACAACTTGGACGACAAGCATGACTCTTCAATGAACTCTCCTCCAAACATTCACATTCCTATTCCAGAGGAGGATGACCTTGAACTCTTATACCAGGCCCCTATTACTGAGCCCCAAGATTGCAATGAAAGGTTGGCGTCCACGGCCAACTTGGAGGTAGAAGTCAAGGAGCTCAAGCATGATCCAGTCGGACAAGCCTCAGTACCACTTGCCACAACCCCTGGACCCTCCTTTCCAGGTCAAATCATCAAACTTTTCACCCATCTTGGGAGTGTTGGTGCACCCGAGAGGATATATTTTCAACATGCTTCCCTTCCACCTCCGAGTCAACACCCATCCAATCCAAACAATGGTGAATTCATGACTGACCCCTTCGTTCACTCTGCCTTGTATCCATGCGATGAAAACATCATTGTGCAGTCCTCGAGGCCAAACTCTGCATCTGTCAATCTTACTTCCAGCTCAATGGAGGGCAACAAGTCAGCCACCAAGAACATGAAAAGAGCAAGCTTCTGGCCCAATCCTTGCTCCAAGAGGCAAAAGCTCCGCCCATAAGTCAGGTATCAGAGACCCCCCCTGTTTCATTTCGTAAGTTAGTGCTCATTCTCTTTGGCCCTTGACAACAGTTAATCGCAGAAGCTTGACACCATGGTTCCTTCCCTCTTAAAACCCATGTTACATTCATTTTGGCCCACATGGTTTGTTATTTAAAGATAGTTTCTCCCAGTGTTGCTTTTGTCTCATAATTTGGTGCTCATTCTTCTCAGCCCATCATTTGCAGACCTTCTGGCTGTGAGGCTTACACTTACACTTACATTGTAACTCTGTATTATACTCATTACCGTTGTTACGATTTGTTACGACTTTGTCACACTTTGAGCTACAATTAGCACAAGTACGAGATGAGCAATGATTTTATGCTATAACGACTATTATCTTTGTATACGAGTTGTAGGCATATTACTAGTAGTAGTAACCCCACTTCTACCTAACTTACATAAACTTGCTTTTGTGTTGCACATGCCTCCATGCACTCCACGTTTCTCCAAGTCATCACACTGAAATCCACATTGCACATCTTATGCCATGCTCACTCAGTACAACTGTTGGTGGGCTCTCAAAGGGCACAAGGGCCCTATCAGTACTTTGTTGTTCTTGGAAGAGGTGACATATCTAGCAAGCGGAGGTGGGTTCTCCAGAAGTTGCTTTTTGCTGTCAGAACCTGACCAAACCTTCAGCCTCAGACAGGCATGTCATCGTGTGGTGTCTGCAATCAGGCATGCTGTTACACTGCTTACAACCTAAGCAAGGCCCAGTAGTGGTCATACAATGGCTTCGAGAGCCGAAATCCAGTCAGGTGTTTTGGCTCCTGTCTGCTGGAGCAAACGGAACTGTCATACTATGGAGGTTCAATGTTTGGATGGTAAGTGTTTCCATTTTCCACCAGTCGAATATTCTTAAATGTCATGCAAGTGGACTTTCGAATGGATCCATATGGAGACAATTTTCGATGGTGCAATTGAGCATGTTGAAGTAGACAATGCACAAGGTGTGCTCGCCATCACAGGCATGGGAAGAGTAGCCATTTATGTGGCCAAGATGGAAGGCACAAATTGGTGTACATGCTTATATGGCCACACAATCATCCATTCTTTATACTTCATTAATAGCCACTTTACAGCTTGTCCATAAATACCCTTTACCGCCTGAACATCGCCTATCAGCTCTTCCTATAATGGCCCACTTCTACAAGCAAGGACAAATCATCATGGTTGGATTCCTGGATTCCTGTGAATTGTGAGTTCTACATACTCATGATATGCTTCGTTCATCTCATCATTCCTCACTAGTACCAGGTATGACATTCATCCATGGAGACAAGTCTGGAAACAGAAGCTCAAGACACAGATGTACGTTTCAAATAAGCCTTACTGACATGCATGACTGATCTTGACATAGCGGGAACTCTGCATATCATGAAGCAACCAGCACTCTACTCATTTGGAATCTGATAGACAGGATGGACATTTATAACCTCACTGCCCAACAGAATTCTGCAACCTTTGTGTTCTCAAGGAAGATCAACGTAAATTTTTGACATACCCGTATCAGTCACATATGTTTGGATGCAAGTGGTCGGGTTGCGATATGCGGAAGTGATATGGGAGAAGTATACATTTATGAGGTTTCTACTGGAAGTTTGAGACAGGTCCTTCCTCATGGAACAGATCTTCAAATCGTCCAAACATTGGCAGCAAGTATGCGACTTTGAGCCAGTGCAGATACTAACCAATTTGCAGTGTCACTCATCTACTCACTCTTTTCATCATACGAGGGCTTACATAGCAAGCAGAGACTCTGGAGCTGACAATAAGAACCCAGGCATCATCGTATGGTCACCGGTAAGACCATACTAGAACTATGCTATGCCCCCTAACTCATGAGCATTATCAGGGAGAAGAGGGCGGTTCACAGACACGAACAGAGTCACAAAAGAAACACAAGACATACAACCATCCATGCCATCTCATTATATGCATACTCCCCATTCTTTTTGGACTAATGGCAGTATCAATTGCTTGCAGACAAGGCTACCTACAGCTCATACCATGGAGTGTTTCATCATCACCTTTGCAGCAGGGCATTTCTTTGTCACCTCCATCATGAGTTATTTCAACACATTTGTCAAAATGGGTTTCTTTATCATGATTACGATATGTTTCAGATCATCTAGCAGCAAGTACTTGTCCAATACTGTAGATCACATAGATCAACTACAATTTTAGATGTACATATAATTGCCAATGAATGTAATTTTGTCATAAAGATCTGGCACAATTCAGATCACAAGATCCAAGTGGTGGACAATTTGCACACCGATGTAGTACAGAAGAGCAATTGCCATGCAGATAGACATGGCACTGATCGCGAATCCTAGGTATCCAAACTGATGCTTGAAACAGACAATGTTCTGAGCAGCCACAATACCCTGTCGAACAAGCAACAATCAAGGTCAGCAAAAATCACACACGGAGACCTGGAGTGTCTTGCCCTTCTGCTGATGTCCCTGGCTGGACAACAACAGTCATGCCTGTAGGTGGCACAGACCTAGTAAATCTGGAAGTCAACCAAGACAGATCTAGAGGGTGAATACCAGAGGTGCTCACAGTCAATTCAACCTGAGGGCTGGAAATTGTGATATGAGCATGTTGAGTGACCTGACTGCTCTGATTCTCAAACAGAACATGGACGATGATATCTATATCTAAAAGGTAAACCTATGCTTGGCCAGTATTCATGAGACGTACCTGGATGAGTGGCACCTGGGTCCATGTTCTAGGAGGAGATGAAATGGAAATGAGAGGGAGCTTGGGTTAAATATATGTGGACTCAACATGCACCACTTGCTGGAATCACTGTCAAAGGGTTGCTTGGGGCAGCCTCATGTTAAGGCCTTGACCTCATATTCTGTCGGTTATGGTCACAGCCCTGGCCACAGCCTGATATGGGGACTGACCTGCTAAATTGGTCTGAACTGTGTCCCGCAAGATGTAAGCATCATAACTATCTATTTTATACAGGTCAAGAACACCAGTCCATCGCAAGGAAATTCTTCCTGGATTGACAGTTTCGAAGCCATACATATTTTTCATGTTCCCGGGTAGCATGAATTCACCAATACGACTGATCATTGAGATGTCCCCATGCCTGTCCCTGCTGTCTGAGTTCCAACACCGCAACACTGCAAGCTGAAAGACAAAAAGACCCCGATTAGAAGAGGGCCGGCCAAAATAGAGCACAGCCATACCTGCCAGCTAAAGATCAACTTAATCAGCAGCGATATTGCTGCGCTGATCTGCGTGAGTCACTCCGTTGGTGCTGCGCTGAACTGCACGCTGAGCTGGGGTTGACGCCACTGGATCTGTTTACGGGGCATGGGTGTGATGAAAAGACCTCTGAAAACATGCTGTCAATGCCCAGTGGATGAAAAATTGGAAGGGCATACCCATTGGTCGTGAATACGGACCGAAAACAAGACATAGAAAGAACGAAGACATGGCCCATGTCCCCATGCCACAATTTTGATGCAGGATGAACACTTGACAGCCTGCACAACCATGAGATACACGAGAAAAACAGCATCAGCAAACTAACCCTCACCCTAAGTTGAGGCCCCAGGCTTCCCAGGTTCTCACAGTATGGCACAGATTGTAACAGACTGAAAAGTAGTGGGGAATGCTGGGAATGAGTGGGGAGTGATAGAAAGTAAGGAAGGAGGATGAGGGATGACAAAGAAAGATAGAAGAGTGTTGGATGAAGTAATGGGAGAGAGGAGGGAGGGGGAGGGAATGATGGGAAAGGGGGGGGGAGGGGGAGGGGATGATGGGAAAGGGGGGGGGAGGGGGAGGGGGAGGGG
>JBBPMO010000782.1:0-16931 GCA_038090315.1 Xanthoconium stramineum | reverse complement strand
CCAGATGCCTTGAGCGAGTGAATCTTGCAAAGCTTGACAAGTTGGTCGCGTTTCAGCGAGTGTAATGCCGGCGAGTTGAACAAAATTTGCGTTGTGGACATTTGCGCGCTATTGCATGGATTTTGGTCTTGCAGTGCTAATCGTCGTCGTTGGTCAACGGAGCGTTCGTTGACTGGCGGCGCGTCGTTGACAGACCACGTGACCATTGTCGCATAGATATTCACGTGATCGTCGCGAGCAAGATCAATTGCAAGACGCGCCTCGTCAGGAGAACAAGATAACCTGAGACATATTAACATAATGACTTTTACGGTATTAATTACTCGCATCGCTGTAGTTATAGAGGGTCCTTTCGCCTGCGTGTTTCAGTAGATATCTTCGATGTTTTCTGAATGTGTGCTGAATCGCACTGGAGGGATGGTGTGTGGTTCAAGTGGTTGTTTGTACCCACTTTGATCTCGCCGCGACATTTCCCTGTGACAAACAATAAACTTTCCTCTCCACACTTCTTACTTCCATCTCGTCCCCCACTTCCTTCCCCCATTTCTTCTTCCTACCTTCCCCTTTCTGTCGTCTCATTTATTTTGACCGGACCTTGGGCACGGCATTTCTGTCGCGTTCTGGCCGCTTCAACGTTTCTGGAGACGCGACCCAGTTGATCATTCTTCCATGCCACTCACCCGACACCACGATTCACTTATCGACGACGGGACCCAAGATCTCTTCCCTGCAAAAGGATCGACACGGCCAAAAGCCAACCATCCAGTTTCAATGCGCCGATGTTTCAGTGCCACCCACCTTGACTACCACCCTCCATCTGGTGGACGGCAAGTACACGCGTAGTCATCCAATTAGACGGCTTCCAGCAGTGCTCGCCGTACCACCCGTATCTTACGGGCATCCAGGCTCACTAAGCGCCGCTCAGCGGAAAGCTGGGTCGCTGGCTTCACGGCCCGTGCCACTAGCATTGACTACCACCCTCTGATCAATGGACGGTCATCAGTAATTTGACATTTGTTGTGTGCCTCCCCCCTACAGATATCTGCGGAGCGTGACACAACCAAGAGCCGGTTCGTTAGCTCCACGGCCCAAGCCACCGGCCTTGACTACCCCCTCTGATTAATGAACGGTAAGTGCATACGTAGTCATATGCATGACACACGTCCTGCTCGCCTACCTCCTCCCTACAGAGTTCAGCACAATCAAGAGTTGATTTGATAACGTTACAACCCGTGCATTGAACCCCTGCGATTAGTGAACGATAAGCGGGTGGATAGTTAATTGTTTAACACTCACCGGGCTCGTTGTCCTTCTAGGCATCTGCAAGGCGCGACGCAACCATGTAGAACCCCTGGCCTCGCGGTCCATTTCTGAGTGCCTGTTACCTTGATCACCACCCCCGTCCAATGGACGGCAAACATGGACAGTGAATAGTTCGGCACACACCGTGCTCACCATACCTCCTACTCTGACCGACGTCCGCAATGGTGGCGCATGCTGTACGCTTGGCTTCACAACGTCATCGCCCTTCATTCAATGAATGGGGGGTGCTAAGCCGGACAAGTCGTCTGAGTTGATCATAGAGCTTCGCGACCTATGTTGATTGCCACTAATAGTGCCACGATGGTTAACATCCTTTATATTTGGTGGACAGGAGCTCGGAATCATGGATAGTTGCTGCCGCCCTCCGACCTCGTGTATCTGCAAAACACAATGCAGCCAGGTGTTGATACCAGTCTTGGTGGCCCACATTGAGTACCACTCACCCCGCCAAACTCGCTCCGTTCGATGAGCATCAATCAGTCCAAGCGATGTGCGCAATGGGACCCCATACCGCCACAGCAACATTCAAGAGCTGGCGTCACTCGTTTGCCCACCCAAGGTAAGTCTGATCAGCGACGACACTGACCATGTCCACAGTTGCATGGATTTGGTAATCCTCCACAGTGGTCGCCACGTGTCCACACGGTGCTTTCGAGTGGACAATTGGTGCGCTGGCAGGCTCGAAACAAGGCCATTCGGGCGACGACGGGTGGTCGCCGCGACAATGGAGTGGGTGTAGATGTTATTGTTGGCGTGATGGATTGTGTTCGGATTGAGCAATCTGTGGGTCCATGTGGGTCCAAAAATTACCATGAAAGGTAAGAAGAAAGTGAGTTTTGATGTCTTGTTTGGGTAATTTTTCTTTGATTGCGATTTTTGTCACGGCATGACGTTGTCACGCTTTCCCAAGTGCTTGTCCACGAATTCTCGGTTTATAAGACCGTCATCCTCATCCAGATGGCCAGCCAGTCAACCGCGCCCCTTCTCCATCATGGTCTCTCAATCCTCCAGCTCTGCTCGCTGTGCCGATGCTGAAAACACCCCGCCCACTGCCAGACTTAGCCCCAAGTCCAAGGTTCGGGGTGGCATCCAGGGGTCCTCTCGCCGTCGCCGTGCTCGATCCGCAGGTGGTCCTCTCCACCCCCGATATGCAGTCGGACACGCCAAGCACAAGAGCGCCATAAGGCAGCGGTCCCCCCGCAACGACGTTCAGCCCGCTGAGGTACAAATCTCCGACGCGGCCATCGCGGTATCCACCTCCCCCGTGTCTCTCCCGAGACACTTGTCTCGCCCCACTTTTCGCCCAGTCGCGGCAGACGCGATCGCTTCTGTTGCGCCGGAACTCGCAAACACGGCCTTGGACTACATCCGCGAAGGCCTCGAGTGCCTTGGTCCTGAGTAAGTCGAACAAGTATTCGATGCATCAACAGTCTCTCATTTGCCTTTGTAGTATGCTCCAGGTCCTCGTGAGCGTCAAAGCTGAGCCCGCCTCCAACGTTCTCCCCACAGAACTGGAGGTGGTGGTCAATAATCTCTCCTCCGACATGCCCACCCACATGTTGGCGGTCTACTCCCGCCATGTTCCCGCTGCTACCAAACGACGCGTGACTCTTTTCCCGATCCACAACATCATCCTGGCCGCTCACTGCGCGAATCTCCCCATCCTCCCCCCGTCTAACGTTACGCGCCCAGATGCTGTCGGATCTACCATATCCTTGCCCATGGTGCCCCTGTGCATCCCTGCGCCAGACGTCTTCTCTCAGCTGTCTACTTTCCTCTACACGAAGCGCATCGATCACCTCCTCGCTTCCCTCATGCCCTGCCCTGTGCCCCATCCGATCTATCGGGGGGACCCCACAAGCGAGCGCGTCCGCTTTCTCTTGCAGCAATTCTCTAACAAGCTCGCTACAAACTACGACACCCAGACCCTCCTCACACACGCGATGGCGGTCAACGGTCTCTGGCGCAACGCATGCGCGCTGGGCATCGACGACGGGAAGCTCTGGTGCGCGCTCGACGTCGCATGGGAAATTCTCATCGGTGCGCTCGCCGTCTCGACGGGCAATTGCTTTTGAGTCTGGGGACGCGTCGGTGCGCGCTTTTTGCTCACGGTATACATCAGACTCTGCATCTGCATTCGTTTATGGATACATCCTCCCTAATTGCATATCTCAAGCGCAATTGCAAACAACTAGGTGTATGATTATGGGTTCTTCGCAGTTCTTCCTTAATTCTTCATCCCAATTATTGTCTCAGATACTTTTGTCATTATTGATATATATGAGTAGCTTATGAATAAATACACGTTGTACCCTCTGTTCGTCGCGTGGTTGGGTGAATGCAAGCGGCAAGGTCCTTCGCCGTGTCCGATTCCGAGGAGCTACTGGTTTTAGGATTAAAAACATGAATTCGCTGTTCCTATCAGTCGTTTGGGTCATGAATACTGTGTACAATAACAATTCTCCGAATATAACAGGTACGTCAAAGATCCATCTACGAAACACCATCGATGCGTTCAACGCTCCCCGAGATTCAGTCATGCGCTCACTTGCCGCTCCTTGTAAACCGGCCAAAAACCTTCTGTAAAGGCGTTTATTAACCACACGAACGCAAGATATATAACGAAGTGAAAAAGAAAAAGACCCTAGGAAAAGGGAGAGACGGAAGGCAAGACCATGGTCCTAGAAACATAGCGAGACCATCCAATGTGAAAAGTCTGATTCCTCCCCACGTGGCCAGAGAGGATTACGCGCGCTCTGCTGTAAGGCTTACCTTGGCGCTGGCAGCCAAACTCACCGTTGCCAGCTTCTCAGTGACTTCCTTGTTCTCCTGGACAGTCTCCGCTGGGGTGACCGAGGGAACATGGTCGGATGAAGGGTCAGAGCCCGTTGCTGCAGGTGCATGAACGACTGATGCTTGCTCCTCGACTCGAGACTGCTCGGTGTGTTCGGAGCTTGCATTGTGATGTAAGGATTCGTCGTGTGACAAGTCTGCGTTGTGGTGATGCAGCACATCCGCATGTTCCAGACTCTCCTTCTCGGACTCCTGTTTCAACTGGAACACCTCCTCGTTGAGTTGGTGTTGCTCGGGTGAGAGGTGACTGAGTTGGTGATGATCATGAGCTAACATCGTCATGCGCTTCATTGCCATCATGCTAAAGACGGCTTTGCGGACTGCGTGAATGGGTTCCGTCGTCAGAATACACCTTGCCAAACGAAACGAAAAAAGCGTACACGTCCTCCTTGCATTGAATGCCTTCCTAACATGTGGCAACAAGTCAGTTGGTTCGCCGTTCTCGGCCTCCACGAAGTGCGGGACTTCCGCAGTGAGCCATGAGTGTTGAAGCATTTGGTCCGCTGTTGGACGGACCGCCGGATCGACCGTGAGGCAGGTGGAAACAAAGTTACGAGCTGTCTCCGATACATTAGACCAATATTCCTCTGTGGGTGGTCAGTGGAGTGCAACCTAAGAAGGGTCCTGAGGATCACCTGGCTCAAAGCGGTAATCGCCGGCAATAATTGCCTCCATTTCTTGCCTCGGGGTATCACGGTCGAATGGCGTATAACCTGGCAGAAACGTGAGGCAATCTTGCAGATACGGGGTAATGGTTACACGTGCCGGCAAGCAAGAAGTACGTGATCACACCCATGGCCCATACATCAACGGGCATTCCGTGACCAGCTACAAAAACCTGAGTGGATGCCTAATGGTGTCCAAGGAAAAGCTCACTCTTTTTGAAGATTTCTGGCGCCATGTACTGAGGAGCATCTTAGCGGGATGAGATGCTTGTTAGAAGAGAGCTTACACCAGGCGTCCCGCAGACTTCTGTGAGCATGCTGAGTTTACTGTCCGTCATGACACGGCTGAGCCCAAAGTCGGCGATCATGATCTCCGACGTCTTCTCGGGTTTGGAGCGGAAAAGGAGGTTCTCTGGTTTTAGGTCACGGTGGACAATACCACCGTCGTGGATATATTTGACTGCACCAAAGATAGTGCGAATAAGTCCTGCGGCATCACTGCGTTACTAGATGAGATTCTCAACACTTGGGTAGCATCTTGTGCTACTCACGCTTCAGTATATTGGCCTCGTGCGCATATGCTGTCAAAGAGCTCGCCACCTGTGCAAAGGTCGAAGCAAAGGTACAGATTATGAGCAGTCTACGAGATAAAGATGAACGGCAAGTTCCGGTTCATTGTGGAGATTCTCACCTCGAAGTAATCGTGCAGTGTGACGATGTTGGGATGGCCGATAGACACCCGCTTCAATACAGCAATCTCGTTACGGACCTAAGGGGCTACTGGTTAGCAACCATGACTAGGTTCCAGGGTTCAGGGTAAACAAGAAGACAGCGCCCAACGAATAAGGCCGGTTTAGGTGCGATGCCTCAATCAACGAGCATTGCGATCATGCCGCAGAGACGTTTGATTGGACGACAGTATCCAGACGCGATCGCCCACACCACCGTGGGACCCACGGAATGCTGCGGCCACAGATCGCAGCATCGATGAAAAGTTGTGCGGGTACCCACCATGTGCTCCCTCCCCTCCATGAGTTTCTTGTTTATGACTTTGCAAGCGTAGTATTTCCCAGTCTTGATATGAATCGCCTCCTTCACGATTGCATACGTGCCGCTACCGAGGGTGCGTCCTGTGCGGTACTAAAAGTGACCAAGTGCGGCCGAGACGATTGTTAGTGCCATCAGATTGGTATGGTTCGAAAAGATCGATGAATGGTACAGGGTCTCACCTGGCAAGGGACTGTCACGGGTTGTTGAGGCATGGTGATCGCGATGTCTGCCCCTAGGTCCTGGTGAATGTGGTGGTAAGAGGGGAAAAAGTGAACAAGTGAGGCGCGTAGGGACACAGCAGAGCGCGCAGTCAAATCGGGTCTAGACAGAGGAAGCGAAAGACTCACCCCATCGGCCTCCTCCGGCCGTTCCTCCGGGTCCACCGCCGAAACCTCCGGGGATGCTGTGCCCTGCTCAGCGACGAACTCCATCACCGTCGTTGCGGCTTGCGGAGTCACTGGCGTCGCTGGCGGCTGCGGCGACCGCTTACCCAGGTTCAGCAGGTTCAACCGTGAAGATGACTTGCCCAGAAACGACAACGTCGGGGAACGCTTCGGCTTGTGCTCTTCCTTGTGATCCTTGGATGGCTGACTTTGGTTTGCACCCATGATGCTGACTGGCAGCGGTGGAGAGTTGGAGTGAGTGAGAAAGGCTTTTCGAGGTATGCTCTAACCCTGCTCGCGTCCGGGTCCGGTATAAATGGGCGTTGATGGAACCGATGCGTGTCATCGTGCCTCATTTATTCTGCGTGCTGCGATTTCACTGTGAATCTGGCATGGAACATCTCAATGCAATGCCCTATCCAGCTTCTCCCCCTCTTTTGTTGTGACACGCATTCGAACATTGCAGTCGACGAGACTAATGTAGCACCAACGTGCCATCCCTGTGCCGCCTGGATCGACTGAACACGCGTCTCCGCGTCAATCTACACAGGACGGAATGCCCACGGCGTGTTAACGTGGTAGTCTGGAACGGTGAATGCTTCCAGATTCCGTGTGCTGTGTCCTGCATGTTCCGTAGTTTTCCTGAGCGTGACACGTGTGGTGGAACTTCGAAGAACTTTAAACTCGATGGACTGCCATCTACACGTTCTTGAACCAGCCACTTGGCAATGATACATCTCCACACGACAATTAGTTCGCCTTTGCGCACCCGTGAAAAACTAATCTTGCCCTCCGACGTGCAGGTCGAACCGCCCTCCCGGCTCAGCTTGAGGGAACAGGGAAAACAAAACTTACTCAATGTCTGGTAAAATAGCTAACGTAAACTCACGTACGCCCACAGAAAACCGACAGGCGGGCAGGCATCGCCCTTTGTGCTGGACGTCAACGACGTCCCCGACCTGCACCCGGGATCTTTGTTTTTCTCCTTAGACTCTAGACTACCCTCCTTTTAATCTCGTCCATTTACGCGATGCTAATCCGCCTCATCCCTCCGTCCCCCCACCCCACAATTCTTTATGGCCTTACTTTTCCTCACGTCCTCTCCCTGCATGATCTCGGCCCTAGTGCGACCATGCCCGCTGCGTGGGCGTCGCAGTTGCAAATCCTCACTTCCGTTCTCCAGCTCGAGCCACCGTCAAACATCCACATGCTTGATCGGGCAGTAGGCTTGGCCGCTCGGGTCCACGAAGTAACGATGGACGTCCAACATAAGGAGTTCATGTTGAGGTTCGTGGACGGACGCGTAACCCACATCCCTATGAATTCGGATTGTGTTCGAATGTTGTTAGACGTCGTCGTCGATGTCAAAGGCTGTACCGAGCCTGAAAGCCAACGGAATAGCATGGAAGGCGGTGCCTGTGCTAGGAGCACGGCTAGCAGCGCAGAGGATCTCCCCTCTGGAAGTACGAAGTCTCCGAAACCGGGGAAACACAAGAGACAACGGTCTCTTCTGTTTTCATTAGTATCGTGCGTTGTCTTTTGAATGAATGAATCTCTCTTTGATTCTTAGCTTAACAGTTTGTTCGTCCCTAAATCTCTCTCATTGTCAACCCCCTCTCCACCCCCAAATGCGCCACCACCAGCCCCACTTCCTCCTCTCCCTGTTTCCGGTCGCGTGACCTCTCCAACCTCTCTTCAACGGAACAGCATTGCCTTAGAGCATCCTGAACATCTTCGCCGGCGGGCCCGGGCAACCCTCGTCGAGGTCTGGAGACGTCACGTCTTATCGGTTGTCGCACCTCAACACTTACCTGCAGCTGGCTATCTCGAATGGACCCTGATTGCTATGGCCAGCGAAACTCGGGCAGAAATAGAATCAAGCGCCAGCAATCGCAGCAATACAATGGCGAGAGAAAGCATGTACAGGAGGGTTCAAAGCGAAGGTAGAAACGCCCTCGACTTCGGGGACCGCAGTGATATCTGTGAGGTGGAGCATCGGCGTTGCCGTGCCCCATCCCCATTCTCCAGCGTTGTCGACGTGGAAGACACCGATCGAGTAGTCTACCCCCGCCAAGAGCAAGGTAAGGAAATCTTGTATCTCCAGAATCGTCACTTAGCCAGGCTGCTGCAGCGGATGAATGGGGTGTTCGATACGTCCACAAGTCCAGGCCCATCGACGAGGTTGATGTTTTTTCGGTCGAGTATAACGGTCAAAACGACAGTCTTCTAGGAGAACATTTCACAGTCGGCGACGATTGGGATGACACTGAACGACTTACATTTGAGCTCAGTCGCATGGGACATCATGGCTCCCCTTGGGTCGATAGTCGCTCATCGGGCTTTGATGACAGGCATCTACTTTCAGGGGAATTTATTCTTGATTGTAGTGAGGATGATGGCAGTAGATTGGCGGACATGGCCTTTGACATGTCAAGGTGTCCTCTTACTCCTTCCGATGTTAACGATGACGAGCAGTCAGATGACAGTCTGATATCCCTCCGGACTCCCGAAGACGGAGAAAGTCTACCCCTGGCCTCGCCCGCACAACTGCCGCAGGGCTCCACTCAAGGTGCAATACCCCAATCATCTTTGGTCTCTAGGGTCGGTTCATCTCGCCCACGCTCTCGAAACGCCTCAGCCCAATATTCGAATACACCTTCAATGCCTGTTCAAGTGCCGCGCCCTCCAACACCTCGCATACCCCCTCCTTCAAGTATGCACTACAGAAATGCGCAAGTCGACGAGTATATTGCTTCACGCCTTGCGTTTTTGGATCGTGTTTGTAGCGCACTCGAGATGGTCCGGAGCCGGGCTCGTGAAGAAGGATGGAGGCTTGTTCGGGCAACGTTGATTGGAGCAAGGAATGGGTGGTCGGATCCTGAAACCGAGAGCTCTCTCGAGGTCAAAGCAAAACGACGCGCTTGGAGCTCAGGCATCAAGGTCTCTGCACCATACTCCGCCCCCCGCTCTGCCTCGAGGGCTTGGGTCGGCAGTTCCTCGGTTTTCGGGTCACCAATGAGGCCCCCTGGTCTCGCTTCTTCCTTGATGAGAATGCCGCAGGCGCGCGGACCAATCGTACCCACTGGTCTGTCCCTTGGAATACCAACTCGGAGCTCGCCACTTGCGCTGTATGTCTGGGGCGCAGATGATGGACAAAAGTCTACCCCCAGCAAGTACGGTATTCTCACTTCGGGGCGCAGCATGGAAACGAGAGAGGGCAAGAGGTCATCACGGGTGACATTTGCAGACAACGTTGCAAAACTATTTCCGGTATGCGAGGATGAAGGTGAGGACTTGTTCGAGCCCGTCCAGGTCAATGCCGTTGGTTTTCCGCAAACGGTGCCACAGCCAGTTGCGGCCGAGGAGCCCGAATGTACTCTCATAGAAGGACCCGCAGGGAAAGAAGACGATCCTTTCTGCTTCTATCCGTCGCGAACTCGTACGCGTACTCAAAGCATGTATATGATCACCCCCGCACCTCCGGCCTCCTCCCCTGTCCTTCCGATGTTCCGTCCTAGTACACCTCCGCCATGTTATCAAGCCACAGTCGGTGGCGACATCCCCGGTGCTGCAGGGAATGAAGAGCGGAGATTAGATGCTTCTGCGCTGCTATTGCAGCCACTGTCGTCATTATCCATTTCCTCATCGCCACAGTCGCCGCCGTCCCGACCTCCACTCATTTCCAATCCTCCATTCGTTCCAAGACCCAGAGCCGTCTCGTTACCCACGCCTAGGCCTTACCCAAACGCGAGTAAGACTCGTCGCGTTTCCTCTCACCACAAAGACGAACGTTGTGAAGACCTGTCGCAAGCGTATGCTTCGCCTCCTCCCACAGGTCCTGTGGTCATATCGGCAGCTCCGGCGCCACACGAACAATATGAACAATATCCTAGGTATGCACATATTAACTCACCCATCCCGGCTAGCAAGCAAAACATGAACGCCACAATGCCAAGAATGACGGGTAAAGAGGTGGTGTTCGAACAGGGTGGATCGGAGTTCACTGTTGGAATAGAAGTCGCCCTCGGAAGAGCAGAGGAAGGGCGCGTCGTTTGGTGAGACCCGTGGGCTGTCCCGCGTAGTTACTCCTGAAGAGATATGAAATGCCGTTAAGAATCAAATAATTGCCGCTGCTGTTCAAATCTGCCTTTCATTTCATCCCGGTCGACTTTCATGCCTGTATGGTGCGTGGTCACTTGTACTCTCATCCTCGCAACTTACACGTTCTGCGTTAGGTTTTGTCACCGTCTTCGCATATCATATCCACGGGTCACCAGCTAATCGGCCACCTCTTACTCCTAGAAACGGCTCTAGACATTGTCGTGATACCTACTTGCCAACTTTCTTGTGCATAATCTACCTGTGCGCGTTGAATATCAACCATTTTGCGATGCTCATCCTTATCCGGTTTATGCCGTCCGTGTGACGTGTTTCCGTCAGGAGAGTTCTACGCGGCGTGCCATGCCCGCGAGGTTTCTGTCATGCAGACGCCGCGGATTCTGACGTTTCCAGAGGCGAAATTGATTTGATGAATATGGGTTCGCGCACCCCGTCGTAGGCGGACATGCCAACTTCAAGCGGTCACGCGGACTCTTATCTCCAACAGCCCATCTGTTCCGTTGTTCAGATCTACTAAGCTAAATTCGTGCACTATCTCACAGTCGTCCTCATGATCCACTTACTGATCCCATGTCATGTCTATTCATCAAGACTCCGCTCAACGACCTCTCCACGTCTCTATTCATGTCGACGTTTCAGAAGAACGCAAATCCAGAGAAGATCGAAGAGGTTACTATTATCACCAGGGACAATGTCGATACCTCGGACCAACGTCTCCTCGAACTCGGATATAAACCCGAGTTTCGGCGTGAAATGTCACTTTTCGGGGTGTTGGGCATATCGTTCTGCGCTATCGGGATTCTCACTGGGATGAGTAGCGCTTTTCAGACCGGATTGTTCTCTGGGGGCCCACTTGGATTGTTCTGGGGTTGGAACGTGAGTACACCCTCGTTTCTTATTCGTGTTTTTCCGTCTGAAAGAGCGTCTCTTCGTTGGCATAGATCTGTAGCTTCTTCATGTTTCTTATCTCCCTGAGTCTGGCAGAAATTTGTAGTTCATAGTGGGTTTCGAAGGCTTTTATACGCGTAAGCTCATGCATACCTCCTAGTCCGACTCTTGGTGGCCTTTACTTCTGGGTGTGCAAGATGAAGCCCGATTTACCTATCCTTGGGTGTGCGTCTGAATGCATATATCGTTGAAACGCATATTCATCCCAGTCTAGTCTGTACAGGATGGATATACTCCATTGCATTGGTCTTCACCGGCACTGCCGGGAATCTCAGGTGAGTTCCGCTTCATTGTCATCGTTATTCCTCCAAAGAAACGTCAACATTAGCGTGGCATTGTACATTGCCTCCATGGCAGAAGTTGGTCAAGGCCGAACCTTGACCCGCGTCGAGATCGCTGCCGTGGCGTGGGGTATCAACATCATTTCTGGTATAGTCAACACAGTCGGAACGAAAGCCATTGGGCGGATGAGTAGTTTCAACGTTTGGTGGACGTTGGGAGGTACGATTGTGCTTGTGATTGCACTTCTCGTGAAGGCTCCCGTCAAGGTGAATGCCCCCGAATGTTCTGCAAGTACGCACCGGCAACGAGCTGACACTGTCAGAATTCGGCCTCCTTCGTATTCACTGACTACCAAAAGTGAGTGTGCTGGTCGACGCGTGGTCCTCCAGTCCTTATGTGATGGCTCAGTTTCACTGGGTGGAGTTCGAGAGGCTTCGTCGTTCTCTTGGGTTTCCTCCAGGTAAATGATATTTCTGTTGAAGTTCGCCATAGCTAAGGGAACATGAGGCCATCTATACCCTGGAAGGTTGTGAGACAGCCGCTCAAGTCGCCGAAGAAGCGAAACGCGCCGAGTTCCTTGCACCTCTCGCTGTTATGGGAAGTGTTGCAGGTTCATGGTTCATCGGTCTCGCATACATGCTCTCCCTCCTCTTTTCCGTGCAGAGCATTGCTAATGTGCAGGCGACCACCTACGCCATTCCTATCGCTCAGCTATTCTATGATGCGGTCGGACCGAAACTCACTCTCGTGTGCCTCGTGATCATCGCGGTTGCGCAATTAACAGCCGCGATAACTTCATTCACCGCAAGCTCACGATTGTTTTACGCCCTTGCAAGAGACAATGCATTCCCTGCGAAGCAAAAGTTTATGGCTCTCAATCGCTATCAAGCTCCTTACTGGGGTGTGTGGGTGTCTGTACTCATAGGGTGTATCCTTTCGTGCGCCTATATAGGCTCAGTCATTGCCGTGCGTACATGCTGCATCTCACTTGACAGTCGAATTGAGTACTTTGTAGTTCAATGCATTGCTGTCATCTGTCGCGGTAGCGGTAATGCTCAGTTACCTGCAACCCATCATCATTCGAGTATTCTGGCCGGACTCGTGAGTATAGTACTAGTCTTGGATGCACTCCAGATTGACGATTATGTTAGACTTCCGGAACTTGGTCCCTTTAATTTGGGCAAATGGTCATGGCCTATCAACTTTACAAGCTTTCTGGTTCGTCCTATCAGTCCCTCTATCGTGTTCCACCTAATTCTCTGACAGTTCGGTATATTTATTTGCACGCTTTTCGTGTTACCCACGTCATATCCTGTTAACCAGTACAACATGAATTATGCTATTCTAGCTATCGGTGGAGTCGCTCTCATTGTCATTGTTAATTGGTTCACATGGGGTCGCTATAGTTTTGTGGGACCTGTGCATACGTCTACCTGATGGAGATAAGTAGTTAGCAAACAAGCGGATTTATCATATTGAGATAATGGCGAGAGTAGTTGACGATGTCAGGTTTTGCTCCTGTTAGGTATATCCGGATACACAACGCACATTTCGATCGCGTCGTAGGTCACGTGATTGAAAATCAATTTGACGACTTCAGTCGTACTTCGACTCAGACTGGCTCAGTACATTGATGAGGATCACTAATGAATGCAGGACAGATGGGCAATAACTACAAGACCTCCAAGGAGGCGTTTGTCTCCGGGACGACAGGCTCGTCTGTCCTCCACGTCAATGTTATCTTAGCAGTCGGGCTGGTAAGTCCATTGAGACGTGTCAAAGGTTTTGTTGCTTAACCTCACAAGGCATCCATGATTCTGCATTCTACCCTGCGAACACGCCTGACCGTGTTCCGTAACATGCCGTTCATTCTTGAATGGCTCGTGCTAGTCCTACCAATGTCGTTTGCGCTGACAGTCTACGCGGACGCCCCTGGGTCACTCTCAGCGCTCCTCCTCGCTCCGACCTGCGTTCTACTTCTTCTCCCTCCAATCGAAAGTGGAATACCCTTACTTTCGGAGACGAATAAGGTGCAGCCGAGCGCGACCGCGCGAGATAGTGACAGCACCGACGGGGCTGCACAACCTGCACTGAGACCCCTCCCAGCACTCACAACATACCGCGCCAACATGATGCTCATAACGGTGTTTTCTATTCTCGCTGTTGATTTCCCTGTCTTCCCACGCTCCCTTGCAAAGTGCGAAACGTATGGGGTATCGCTGGTGCGTGTTACCCCGTATACTTGTCGTTGGAGCTGTCCTGACGCGTTGAGTTAGATGGATGTTGGAGTCGGCTCGTTCGTTTTCTCTCAAGGCATCGTTTCCGCGACACCTCTCATCAAGGATCCATCCCAGTTGCATGCGGATGTGATACCAAAGTTATATCGAATATTCAAAAAGATTTTACCAGTCGTCGTGTTGGGCATCGTTCGAGTGTTGCTCGTGAAGGGAACAGAGTACCCAGTATGATGACTCGTTACCGCTGTCCGAATTTACGAACTAATCCGCTTCAGGAACATGTTACTGAATACGGCGTGCATTGGAACTTTTTCTTGACGCTTGCTATTTTGCCGGTCGCAGAAGTGGCTCTCCATCCAATCATCAAATATATACCCATATCATTATTAGGTCTTTGGGTTGCTGTCTGTTAGTGGTATGACTTATTTCTTGGAGTGAGCCATTGAACGCTTTTACAGTACACCAATTTACACTATCGTTTATGGGTTTGGAAACATTCCTCCTGAACGCGCCTCGGAGCAATGTTGTTTATGCCAACAAGGAGGGTTTAATTTCACTCTTGGGTGAGAGGAGTCCCTGATTTCACTTTATTACAAAGACTTATGTCGTCAGGCTATCTCTCGCTCCATATCATGGGCCTTTCTCTCGGCACGATCATCCTTCCACCTTCTCCATCATTTTTCCGTAAACAGCAACGCATCCTCTTCGAGGGGGGTGACCCCCGACGTCTCACAAAGCTAGGCCCCTCTGCTCCTAGGCAAAATGCGAAGACCACCATCGAACTCTTTTCGTATACCGTAGTGTGGTGGACCTTGCTGGCCCTCATACGACAGGGTCTCCAAGTCTCGCGTAGGATGGTTGGTCTTCCTGTTTCACAATGTGCAATGCAAGACTACTCACACCTTTCTTCGATACAGGCAAACTTGTCCTATATACTCTGGATCGTCGCGTTCAACACTTCATTTATCCTCGCGTTTTATCTTATAGACATGGTCTTCTTCCCCACTCGCGTCTCGAAACTAAAAGATCCTTCGGATCCCTCGGGCAAGAGAATCCTCCAGGAGGACCCCACAACCTCTACGCCAAAGTCCGCACCCGCTTTACTAGAGGCCCTAAACAGGAATGGGCTGGTGATCTTCCTTGTCGTGAGTCTTTATCTAGACCAAACATCCCTCTTTGTCTCAGAGCATGATCACCCAGGGGAATGTTGCGACGGGCTTGATCAACCTTTCGATGCAAACAATGTACACACCAAACGCGCAAGCAATGGTCATATTGATTGGTTACTCCTTTGGTACATGTTTGTTTGCGTGGATATTCCGCAATAAGCGTATTTGGACAATGTGATATCTTGGCTCCCTTGGCGATAGATTCCTCCTTAACAGGAGCTCAGTCCTTACACCGAGTGGAGAGGCTCTTTGTTGATGACCTGGGTGAAGATTGCCAGGGCTGCCGCAGGTTGGAATGCAGCCTGGATAGGCATCATGATTCAGTAAATGTAACACTCGAACTAGGTCATCCTCACGTACCACTTCGTGACCAGCACCAAATATCCTCCTGTTTGGAATTGGAGCATCGGCGCAAATCATGACGAGGAATAAACTTACGCGAAGGAGAAGTTGTCCACATTTGCGACGGAGGCAATGGGCGTGTCGTCAAGTGTAATATTCGTGAGCGGGGTGTCGTGAAGCGTCTGATTACCATACCAGTCCATGGCAAGCACGGCTGCGTAACCCTACGAGACATTCAGTAAATCGTAGAAGGGTAAAGGCTAATAAACCCACGCCAAGCCAATTGCAGCTGTAGAACGACAGATGCATCAGAAAAGGCCTAAATGTGCGTAGACGGATACGCACATGATGTCCGCATCGCCAGCCTAGCGCGGAATGGCGTTTCAGCTGGATCAAGGGACCACTATCGGGTTCACGTACCCAAATTAGAATCTTCAATCCAGAGTTCGCCAACTCGGAGAGCTGAGGAAGCCATGTTCGTGCGTCCTGTTAAGTGCAATTGATTCGGGTGCACACTGAGCATCGAGAGCTACGAAACGACATACATCTCCAGTCTTCACAAACAGATCGTATGGGGCATTTGGACATTCTTTATAGGTGGTCTCGGCACCGATCGCATTCGCGACCTTTGAAAGGTGCAGGTATTTCACGTAGTACTCTGGGGGAAACAACGCCGACGAGTTCTGGCGGAGATCATAAGGGTCCAGGTTCCCAACTGCAGGGACGGTAACATTCTCGATCTGTTGGGTTGGCGTGAGCATTTATCTAACATACAAACGTCCGACGTACACAGTAATTACCCGCCTGATGACAAATGTGATTGGATGCATTGGAGTTACCGGCGTTATAACAATCTTGTTCTTGTGCGACACATCCCTTGGGTTTATAGAGGGCATCTGAGATGTTCTGTAACGTAGCATCGGATTGAAGTTGACCGTATCCCGGGGCATTCGCAGCGAAGGTATAATAGGCGATGTTCTGGATCAGGGGGTCGTACCAACCACTAGCGCCGAAAGCTCTGAGTTACTGAAAACCTGTGACTGCATGGGGACAGCTTACTTGTTGATCATGAGAGCATTGACATTGATGAGCTCGCCCTCAATTGTACCGCTGGCAATCAAAGCGTTCTGTTCTTCAAAATACGTCACGAAGCTTGGTCCATAGTGACCACCATAGCTCTCCGTTGCAAAGATAAACCTGAGTATATGTTCTGAATATTTATTACTGACACTTATGGCAACACGTACTCGCGGCTCGCATACTTGCAGAAGAGCTGGCTCTCAAAAAGAATCTGAAATGCTATCCACACGAGCGGCGCAGCGGCCTCCGTACTGTTGACCATGTCCGTCCCATAAGAGAAGCCGGTACCAATTGGCTGGTCAATGTAAATCACTGGAATGCAAGAATAAGTGGTGTCTCGAGCTGTTATTTGTGAACCTCCTACTGTTGCTGACGTTGTTCCAACTGCCTCGCGTATCCAACCATCATCCACTGATGATCAAATGGTATGCTTACCTGTACGGGTTGAGGTACGTCGAGGTTCCATCTTCGTTCACCATG
>JBBPMO010000781.1:0-16947 GCA_038090315.1 Xanthoconium stramineum | reverse complement strand
TTGGTCGCGGACGTCGTGAGACGTTCGTCGGTTGCACACTTGTTTTATTTTTATCCGGTGTTGTGTGAGATTGCGTCGATACCACGCAAGACGCCTGCTGCGTGGGTATCTGTGGCGAGTCCGTCGGCCGGTGGGCGAGATGCAGGAGAGAAGGGTGTGCATGGTCGGATCGGCGTGCCGGAGACAGATGGGAAGGTAGTGGAGGTGGATGCGAGGGCGTTGGCAAAGGAGTGTTTGAAGGTGTTGGGGAAGGAAATGGGTGCGGTATAGTCCTTGTGGATGGGCGAATACGTCTGTATGATCTAGCTATCCAAGGGACGTATTCACCTGGATATCGTTGATGAGTATGTCACGAACACGCATTCTTTTTCTCGTTTTCGATGTTCTTTGGACGTACAACTCTCGGATAACAACCCTTAGATCTCGGCTACGCGCTACGCAATGCTTGGCTTCCTCAGTTATGACGGTGCGTCTTTGGGGAGAGCGCTGGGTGGCGTAGGCACGTTTCCACCGATATCGCCCTCCTTGGCTCCCAACACCTCCAACAAATCCTTACGCCCAAACATGTGTGCCGTTTCAATCGCCGTCGGTGTCCCAAGCCTCGGATCCGCACCCGCAGCGACAAGTTCCCGCACGACCTCGTCATGCGCTTTAAACACCGTGCCCGCGACGATCGATTGACCATTGTCGTTGAGCCGGTTCGGGTCTGCGTTGCGCGCGAGGAGGGCGTGGGTGAGGGATGTGTGGCCCGCGTAGGCCGCGAGCATGAGAAGGGTGTTGCCTGTATCGCGAGTTCGTCGTGATTGTCGCTGGTTAGCGGCCAGCGGTACCAAGATGGGCGAGGACGAAGGACGCACCCTGAGCGTTGGTGAGGTTTACGGGGAGCCCTGCGTCGATGGCTTGGAGGAGGTCTTGGTCTCCGGAACGGGCTGCGTCGAACATACGGTGTGCAAAGTCGAGGGTGTCAGGTGGGAGCGAGGAAGGGGTCGGGGGTGGGGGCGGGGGTTGTTCCGTTTCCATATCGTTGTGGTTTGAGAAGGGACTTCAGACAATTTGGGCTCTTATACTCTTATCGTCAGTTGTATCTGGCACAACCATGAAGATGTTTACGTAAAACTGGAGGTGGTTTTGGCTATTAGTGTGATCTGTGACACTTGTCACAGGGTTTTGTCTTCAGCTGATGATCATCAATTCGTGAATAGTAAATAGTATAGCAAGTAAGTATGACAGATGGTACACAGGAAAGGTAACTAGATGGTACAGCTACAGTCCAAGAACGACGTGGTTGGACAATGTAGAAGGCAATAGCGTAAAGATGATGGTATACAGCAAAACAGCATGCAGACAGCGAAGAAAGGGCCCATACCAGTGTCACAATACCTCTACAACCTCTGCACGAATGTCTCTTACAAAGTTGGTCCGACGCTCAATGCCTGGAATGATGATCTCCTGATCGGAAGCGATGCGCCTGAACTCTTCGTTGTGCTGCTGGTGGAGTAACAACGCACGGAACGGCTGTTGCAAACGAGCGATGAGACGTAAGGCGCGCGTATAATCATCCGTCGTAACAGCGGGGAGAGCATGCGACGGGGAGGTGGGCGCAGCTCTTGTCTCCGTCTCGGGATCAGATCCGGACTCGTCGGAGCTGCTGTCTGACTCGTCATCGTCCGCATTGCTCCTCCAAGTGAAACCATGCAGGTGATCGCGCAGATCGCGGATCCACGGGTGTATGAAGATAAGCTTGCGTGGCTCAGTCAATGGTAATCTCTCCCTAGTCTTGAATTCGACGTGACCGATCACGGATACCCTGGCGCGGTAACAATTCTCTTGGCCGTCGCCGAAATTTTGGACACTGAGTTTCTTGACGGTGAAGACAACACATGGGAGTAGTAGGCGGCGGTTGGAGAAGCGGGCTGGGGGTAAACGAGCGATCTGGTTGTAGAGAAGTGTCGCGTCTGTCCGTGATACTGAATTCCCTAATCCCGCAACGCGGACATCCGTTTCCGAAGTCTTGATGGGAGGCAAAGCAAAAGGAGGTTGGCTGTACACTGCAAGAGTGGCAGGGAGACAGCTGTTGTACGACGATGACGTGCCAATCCAGTCAAGCACCGATACATCGCCAGAACGAGCGACGATCTCCTCCAGCAAATGACCCAGCGCAGCGTCGCCTTCTCCATAGCGCGGTATGATATCACTCTTGAAGATACCAATCAACGAGTACGCGACGTCCTCTTCCACTGTCGCATTGCGAGGCGCAGCCAATTGTAGCTTCTGTCGCACACTGAGGTGATCGGGATTGAAAGCGGTGATGATTTCGCAAGCGATACCGATGGCATCTGCGAGTTCCTGCATGATTTCGGGAGATTCTTTGTGATTAGAGCGGGGGTCGTTGAGGTATGGCTTCCAATTGCGATCATAAAATCGGATTGCTTTTGCCGCAAGAAGCTCTTGTGCGGTCCAGGCACGCGTCATCCAAATACTCTTCAGGAGATCCCCGAGCGCCGATGGGGAGTCTATATCCACAAGAAGGACAAATGTGGCCGCCGAGGCTGCGTACCATTTGTACATCATAATGAGCGACTGATTCAAGATGGTGCTGATTGTTTTGTCGATACACGCAGTGTCGCTCCATGCCCATCTGTATCCGTCGTCGCGAACCACCTCGCAGAATTTGCGGAGCTTCTCGTTCAGGGGAAATGATGAATCCAGTTTCCACACCGAGCCAGCCAGATTGACATCTTGAAACGAAGGCTCCTTCCCTTGCCAGACATGCGAAAGTGTCACATATAGGAAATATTCTTCGACCACCTGTTGGATCCGTCCATTGTCCAACTCGTGCGTCATGGAAGAAACCAGTTCTTTGAACTGTGGTTCCAACCTGAACGTGCGCATTCGTTCCGGTGCGTCACACAGACGCCCATTCTTGACATCGATCAACACAGGTGGTGATACCTTGAGGACCCCACGAACAACATCGTCAATAGCTGACCCTAACCTGGAGGGTGAGATATATTTCTTCCCTAGTTCTATGGAATTCCATACCTGGATTCCAGTTATTATTGTCCTCGCTCGTCGACACTTCTTTGCCGAGTGTTTCTGCCATGGTGGAAAGTGACTCTGCAACCCCGGAATGACCTGTAAAATACATGGCTTTATAAAGCTGTGACTGAATTGCGGCGGGGAGTCTATCAAAGTCCCATCCGAATATCTTTCAAATAGTTAGTGTGATCGTTTAGGAATTCAGAAAAAAAATCCTACCAGCGAAAGGACCACCAGATGAGGTGCTTGTTGAAACGGGATAACTTCTTGCGCATGCTTGAACAATTCTATCGCACGTTCCTTGGCGCCTCCTTTCATCAATATGCTTCCGAGTAGGAGGTATAGTTGAGCCTGTCGACGCCCTGTCAAGCTTGTATAGAGGCCCATGTTGCGTCGTGTACATACCCGCACGGTAGCATACAATGATGGATCGTCAGATATATCGATCAAGTCACCTACACGCAGGATAGCATCATCATGTTTTCCGCATTCAAACAGGATAACGGCCTAAACGAAATGAGAAACCTTCTGTGAACACAAGATCAAATACCCGCAAGGCTGATTCGTGCTCCCCATTACCGACAAGGGTGATGGCATGCGCGATATAGCCAATGACGGATCTCTGAACCTTGATAGACTAACGGATGATGGTAAACACGACGTAGAATGCCAAATTACCCGAACTACTTACCTCTCTGGCATCGCCGATTGCCATTTCCCACTGTTTCGAACGGGCTCGCACAAGGGCGCGGTGAGCAAGGGTGTGGGCATGATACAACGTGTTGGAGGGAGCTATGGCGTCTTGTGTCAAAAGATCCTCGGCGAGGGTCAAGTCGCCCTGCGTCCATGACCTGAATACAGCCTCGCTAATGCACATCAAGGGTAACTGCGATGAAGAATTAGGTCTGACAACATCGACGAGTTAATTGCTTACGTTCACTGTCAAGTACGAGACAGGAAGGATGTCGCATAGATTCCGCAGGGTAACTTTCCCGTTCTCCTCCCCGGTCGCAATCTGCTCGTCGTTTGGCGACAGGGCAATCCACCAAACGGTGCTTGTGTGTTCGATAACAATCCCGATTTGCTGATGCGTAGAGGTGTCCCAAAACGAGAGTGATTTGGATGCGGTGACGACAGCAAATCTTTGGTTGCGTGATAGAACGAGAGAACCAACGCGTCCACCACCCGGAACGGACCATTCTTTGAGCAATGATCCTGAGGACGTGTCGAACTGCTTGACGAGGCCGTACGAGGCCGCAAAGAGCTGACGACCATCCGATGTCCAGGCGAGCGATGTCATCATGCGGGCGACCATGAAGGGGATGTCGAACAGTACTAGTTGCTGGCCATTGTCACTGTCGTAGATGCGAATCGACTTGGCTGTCTTTTCGTCTGCGCTGTTTTCTGCGGCGGTCGCGGTTGCGATGCGGTCGCCGATGGGAGAGAATCGTACCGCCATGATCCAACCGTCATGTTGGAGTGGACCGACGAGCCGCTCTCCAGTAGTGATGTTCCAGATGCACGCTGTCTTGTCACATGACCCCGTCGCCAGTTTGGTCGAGCCTGGTGAAACATCCACCGCAAACACGGAGCTTGTGTGACTTTGATGTCGAGGACCTTTGCATGGGTCCGTGCATCCCATATCCTCACATTTGAATTGAAAAGCGGAAGTCCACACGCGAGCCACTTGCCATCCGGTGACACCGCAGCAGCATAGACTTCTGCCCCTTCGACTCGAATTGGTTCGCCGACCTCTTGTCCGTCATTCGCTCGCCATCGCCGAATCACGCCTTCATCACCGCCGCTCAACACCGTGACCTGGTTGCCTTCCTTGGCAAACAGGACTGAACATATTCTTTTTTCACTGCCGTTGATTTCAACCATTTTTGGATGCTCTGGAAGTCAATGGGTGGTCATTACAGGCATCTGTGAACTAGTGCGTACCTTTTTCGGTTGACTCCATGCCTGCTGCTCTCGACGCACAGGACAGGAAGAGACTCGGTGGGAGTACAAGGTCAAGGGGCACGAGATATGGTTCGCGGCGTGTCTATGTATGCATGTTGTCTTATCGATATGGATCAGTTCACACAGCCCTCGCCCGTGTCTCGTGTTCGCGGCCCGCCTCCAGTCGCACGAGAGGCCCGGTCGATAAACAAAGCTGATAGCTGGTATGTCAACTTTGAACTATCCAAGCCAATCATTGACTATGATTGGCTCCCCACATCCAGAGATATACCACGAACGACCCAAGCCAGTGTCAGTCATGGATCTCAGCACACTCGATTGCAACGATGAGATAGGTGGTATTGCGTTGTTTTGGTTCCCTAACCCTTCGTAGTGGTGATCACTCTTCGGGTGAGGAGATGAGATGAGAAAAGGCTTTTCCAAACAGAATGTTCCACAGTTGCGAGTAGGTATAAGTGTGTGGAGATCGGGTGGCGTGCATCCGTGCACTGGACTCAGCTAATCAAGTCATACTGAATAGACCAAACAGAATGTTCCACAGCTGCGGGTAGGTATAATTGTATGGAGATCGGGTGGGGTGCATCCGTGCACTGGGCTCACACAGTGCTTTGCATATTGATCCGGAAGACAGCACGAACGCCAGTTTGTTTGGTCAGTTAGACATGTACAAACTGTGACAATGTCACGCTGGGTTGGGGCGTGTCCACTGTCAAGGCCTTGTCTCCTCGCATTTTCCAGACTTAGATGCCCGCTCCTACGCCAGTCACTCTGCGAGAGCGAATTATTGTCTGGCTTCAGTTGCCAGTCGAGCGTTGAAGCTAAAGTTCGACCTTGGTTGAACGCGACGGCAAGTCACTGTTTACCTGAACAGATAGATAATGAACAAACCTCTTGCCTGCGCACAGCGTAGTCCCGACCAATATGCAAAGCACTGTAATCAAGTCACTGCTGTATTACATAAGGTAGGTGCTACGGACTTGCATGGACCGTTTTTTTCCAAACAGAATGTTCCACAATTGCCGGTAGGTGTGTGGAGATCTCGTTCACCCCATCCCATCAAAGTGTTGGTATTGTTCCTGGCACTGCTTGCCCATTTGCAATACGTTCCATTGGAAACGTCTATCGGTTGTAGGACGACCTTTATATTCGCGCCTACCGATCTACCTCTTCCCACAGCCAACTACTTTGTACGAGCGTCTACCCTCATGATGTCTGTCCGTGCTATCGCCACCTTGGTGGTTTACGTCATCTCCGTCGTCTTCGTCATTCGACCAGTTTACATACCCACACCTCATCCCATACCCCGAATACCACTCAACTTCACCACCGCACCAACACTTGCTATTGCATTGCTATGGGCCACCCAATGCATCGATCTCTCAGTC
This sequence comes from Xanthoconium stramineum, assembly GCA_038090315.1. Classification (NCBI taxonomy): domain Eukaryota; kingdom Fungi; phylum Basidiomycota; class Agaricomycetes; order Boletales; family Boletaceae; genus Xanthoconium; species Xanthoconium stramineum. Next base: position 10,558 of record JBBPMO010000781.1, on the reverse strand, counting down.
ATCCGCAACGGCGTCGTAGGCACCGAAGGTCTCAAGCCTTACAACATCCTCATTCTATTTTTCTCTTTGGCCTACCTGGCCATAACGCTCGACATCACAGGTCTACTCAGGGCCGCGACATTTTGGGTCAGTAACAACATGGACGGTGACCATCGGAAGAAGCTATATTTCTATTTCTACATCATGATTACCCTCGTCTGCATCCTACTCGACAATGATCCTGTCATTCTCTTTGGGACTGGATTTTTGGTCTATTACACAAAAGGCTTACAACTCGACCTGAGAGCGTGTATCATGGCGGAGTTCGCCGCTGCAAACACGGCCAGCATGGTTCTCCTCGTATGGAATCTCACAAATGTACGTACTTTCTATATAAAACGTTTTCGCACTAAGCGAGTTCAGGTGGTCATCCGCGAGAGTTTCAACGTCAATATCGCAGCATTCACTGCATTCACCATTCCCCCCTTCTTCGTTCATAACATCTACTGCTTCATTGTTCTGGCATTCCAGTATATGAATCAAGTCCTGCGGAAATCGACCCGTGACGATCGGCAGGACCCGCGCTCGGCGCTTCTAGACCCATTCGGTGCCTGTGTTGGTAGCATCATGCTCGGCGCAATGCTTATCCTCTGCCTCGTTGTTAGCTTCTTTGGAATCGACGTCTGGATGATTAGTTTGCCGTTCGTCATCGCTAAATTTCTATTTCGATCTTGGATGGGATCATTATCGGCGCGTTCGAGGTATTCAGATATTGGGCCGTGGGAAGCAGAATACGAGGGAAGGGATTGAAAAAGGCCCCGTGGTTAACAACAACCAAGGTACGCAAGACGAGCCCTTGCATCATTCCTCACACACTGATGTGGAAGGGTCGTCTTTTCCAGCCGACAAAGAAGCTGCTGTCGAGTCGCATCCCGAAACTCCTAAGATGGCTCCCAAGACGGAGCCGGAGCCGCAATCCCTCCCCGTTTTCGATGAAAAGACCGAAATACCATCAATTTTCAAGTGGTACCAGCCGTACGTGGACAGTCTGCACCACCGACTCGACCACTATTTCCCAACTTTCGTCACCGCATTGCCACGGTTGCCTTTCGCCCTCGTGCTCTTTGCCTTTTCTCAGTTTATCCTTATCGAGGCGCTCAATCAACAAGGATGGGTTGAAGTGTTCGCCCACTGGCCCAACCGGGCGTCTCATAACCAAGTGGCATCCAACATGAGGGCCGTCAGCTTCACATTTCAGCTTCCCTCGCCGACCTGCTCTGTCGAGCGATTCGGGCCAAAAGGGGATCACCGTGAAGCAGAGGGAGTTTGCTTTCCGGAATCTTTTAACGCTTCTGGTGCTGAGATGGCAGTTTTATTTCAGTCGTGATGGGGGTTCGTGATGCGGCATCTCTTCCTGCGCTATCGAAGGGACAGGCCACCCCATTTGGCAATGGTACGCCAAGAGTTGTACCAGGGGCGGTGGTGCACGGAGGTGGGAGGTTGGACGGCAGTGGTATATATGATCATCATAGACTCTAGGTGACTACCAGTGAACTGGACAAATAACTTATAGGTCAGTCCAATTTCAAGAATATTCCACATGCAATGTTTTTTTTATTCGTTCAGGATTAGACATGTAGCAATACGGTCTTCGCTCTGTCTAATATTTTGAGCATGTTCATAGGGTTGCCATGATAATACAAATGATACCCATAGTGCTATGTATATGATCAATGTGTTGGACAGTTGAGGCGTCTTCGAGCACTTCAAATCAGCAAATCACTGGTTTTGACACAGCTGTCAGCGTTACAGCAATTTTACAGTATCTTACATGACTTGCTGCGGGACGGATGGAAGTGTATGATGAAACTTGAGTGTATTCGCGTTAAATCTCCTCTACAAAGCCCTACCGTGTACTCTAGAGTAGATGTTTTGACGGATACACAGCTATCATCACTATGCTCAAAGCATTAGCCAGGAGGGAGCAAACTAGCATCCACCGCGCCCCCTTCCTCAGAGACATCATCCACATCATCCTTGGACCTTGCGATCGGCGTGCGTGGCATCGCCATGAGGCCTACAAAACCATGTCGTCAGTCCTATCAAAGCAAGAATACAAAGGACACGCACCTGTTCTCGCGCTCTCCAATATCCCAAACGGTTTCAAAAGACTCAAAAACGCAACCACGCGCGTCGTCTTGGCCGTCAACTCCACGATGACGCTGTTATCGCTCACGTCCACGATCTTGGCTCCGAACTGGTTCGCGAGGACGGATATGGAATGCAAGTGCTGGTGTTTGAGGCAGAGTGCTTCCGAGGCTGTGAGCGGAAGAGGGCCTGGGGTGTGGGGTTCCGTGGTGGCCGTCTCTGGATGCGCGCTGCGTTCGAAGTTTTGGGCCAAGAGAGCCTCGCGTTCGGCTTTGGAGGCGCTGGAGGACGTGGAAGTTCCAATTGAGTGTGGGTGTGGGGAGGACCGACGTGCTTCGTGTGAGGGTCCACCGACGAATTGGTCTTCAAGGTACTCGGGTCCGAGGATGGAGACTTTGACGAGGAGTAATTCGCGTGAGATCACCCGGGTGTCGGTATAGTCGAGAACAGCCCATACGGGGACCTGTGATCTACGTAAATCCGCGATTCCATAACAAAAAGAACAGAAAAACCGAGGGGTACATACCAGATCTTCAAGTTGTCGTCGGGCTTGTTCGACAACGCTGTCTTGACCACGGAGGACGATCGACATGCGACTCAAGTCGCGAATTTCGGTGCGACAGACGACCAGGGAGTCGATGTTGAAACCCCGTCCGGCCAAGATGCTGGATACGCGTGATAAAACTCCAGGTTCATTTTGAACGAGACAATTGAGAATGTGCCTGGACGACGACGCTCGTAGGATCCATGGTTGACGTGGACGTGAAAGACATACTTTTTATAGGGCTCCAAGTTCGGAGGGGGCGTGTTGTACAGGATATTGGTCACTGCCTCTTCGGCGCTGCGCGACCGCGGGACGTCCGAGACTGGGAGAGGTGGAGGACGAGTTCTCTGGGTGCTTTTGTAGTCGAGGGCTGAGGTGGAGTCATCTATCAGCGGAGGTGGTTTTGGAGATCGGTTGGGTGTTCTGAGGAGCGCTGAAACAGAAAATGTACGAAATCTAGCGGTGGACCAGCGCAACGAAGAAGCGAGCATCTTGTTTTTTCGAACACAAGCGATGACCGAAGACAACCTGTATAATTACCTAAATGACTAACAAGAAAGTGTACACTCGTGTCACGTCGTCTTTGGGAGGCTCTCAATACACTCCTTAATCAGTCGCATCGATTCGTTCTTGTCGTACTGCACAATCGCGCAGTCTGTGTGCGGGCATTTCGCCTCCCAGCATGCCTTTGCCTCTGTCCACTCTGACAGTCCAACATCCAAGATCGTGTCCCCCAGCGGTCTGACATCCATCTCTGCAAAGACCCTGTGCTTGAGCTCCCGCCAGGCGTGATGATCCGCCAATCGCCTGCATCTTGAACAATAGGACTGCGGGGTCGCATTGACGAACGGGTGTTCGTCAAGTTTCTTGCGCAGACCCTCTCTTCTCGACCGATGGAGCTTGAGGAGAGCGAGCGCCGAGCGCACATCTATTTTGGCGAGCATCTCCCAGTTTTCGTCCTGCCATAAATCCATGGAAAGCGTGCGCTCTGAGGCGACTTTGGCCTCCTCGGTCCATCCACAGCGTGATGCGGCGGCGTACAGCCGCAGAGGCTGTTCCGCAAGTGGGGGCGTCAACACGGCGATGCGCACGAGCGACATGGGTCCGGGCGTATCATATTTCTCCGAGGCGTATAGAAGGGCGTCGACGGTGTCGAACGACGTCAGTGGTTGGATGGGAAGACCACTGATCATGCGAAACAAGAGCTCGAGCGTGGATGAGTCTTCATCGAGGTGGATCGTCTCTGGGTCTGCGGTGGATGGGCTAAGCGCAGGTCGGTGACCTGCCTGTGAAGTGTTGGATGGGGAAGGTCGAGGGATTGAGAAGAGGGAGCGAAACCACCCTGACGTGGTTTTAAGCGTGAACGAGTGCATCCTGAAGCGAACAAGGTCGCGCGAGACGAGAACGACGTCCGCGTCTGGGGAGTCAAATGCTGGGTGAGTCGTAGGCTCAGTGGGCATAGTGGGATTTCCATCCTCTGGCTGCGGTGCTGGTGTGGGATGGTCTCCAGATGAGGAGGCCATGAATAGGAGTGATGAGGGTAAATACCAAGGTTGTACTAACTTGGCTCATTACACAAATGTCATCCTCAAAGTCCAAACCCCTCCCCCTCAGCGACACTCTCCGAGACCTCGCTCTTTTACGGGCTTCTGGCGTAGACTTTGCCACTGTACTCTCCCAGGAGCCTCCAACCACAGCCAATACCACCGAATCTTCTGAGTTGGTCAGGTCGACGGAGAGGTCGCATGAATTCGTAAACGAGACTCGAGGAGCACTGAGGATTTACAACAGCGGGGAATTGCAGAGGAAGCGTGCTGAGATACACACGGTCCAGGGAGAACTTGAAGAAGTGTTGAAAGGTCTATCATAAGTACTAGGTAAGACTCGACTCGTTGCAGCTTGCAACTTTAACGAAAGACGAAAGATTGCTGCAGACATGTGCCACCGAATTCGATGATAATGTTCATGCCACCCGTGGACGGCAGGTTTAACCTTTCAGTGCTGACAGGCTACTCGACCTCGTGTCTGGGGGGGAGCTAAGCAAAAATGGACTCCGTACCCTACTCCGGCTCCAGTGCTCGCATTTCGGCCTCTTTTCATCTTTATCCATCCTTCAGGTCCCTAATCTCGGAGAGCGAACGATCTCAGCTCCCCGTTATCAAAATCGTTGATGACCGCGAAGCGCGTGGCTTGGTGATAGATCATATCGATCTACTATTCATATCGCAGAGCTTGCCATTTCAAGAAGGCCAGTCGAGCTCGTGAATGCAACGAGGTCCCCACGGAATGATTCCGGCAGCCCTTCGTCGCAGCCCTCCAGCTTCCTGTCCGGTGCACTCCCTCCGCTCTGATTCCACAAACTAACCACAACAGTCCATCTGTAGACACCAGCGGCAAGGTGAGACGATGGTAAACTTGTCCGCAGTGTAGGAGCTTCCAACCCACCTCTCGAAAATCTGCGCTAACATATTCTAAAGTACGCAGCTCGCGTCAATCCGTAACATCGTCGTTGCAGGAGAAACCGGGGTTGGGAAAAGCTCCCTTATCAACCTCGTCATCGGGGCGGAACGCGCTGCCACCGCCAACGACGTTCGCGGTGTCACCATCGGAACGGAATGTCATGATTGGGTCTCTGACACCCAGACATATCGCCTTTGGGACACACCCGGTCTTAGCGAAGGTTCTTTCGGCACGGTATCCCCAAAACAAGCGCAAGATGCGCTCCGATCACTACTCACGGAGCTTGCAAGGGGAGGCGGCGTCCATCTCTTGGTCATCTGCATGCGCGGACTGCCCAGGGTCACCAAAGGCATGAAACAGACGTACGACGCTATCGTGCGGATCCGTGACAAGGTTGCTCCGGAAATCCCACTCATCGCCGTCATCACCGACCTTGAGAAAAGATCGTCCGCGCCAAACATCGTTCGCTCCATGGACGAATGGTGGACTAATAACGTCCCGACGCTCACCGAATACAACATGATGTTCTCTGCTCATGCTTGCATCACGACATTACCGGACAATTGTCATCCTAGGTTGCCTGGTCGTCGCGACTTGTGTCAGGAACTGGTTCGCCACCTCATCGTTGAGGGGGTTTCGCCGAAATTAGCTTGCAACGTCGTGATCGCGGGTGAAGTTGGGGTCGGGAAAAGTTCTATCGTCAACCTCGTACTCGGCACGGAGCGGGCGTTTGTGGCGAATGACGTCAGCCCTGTCACGACCACGACGAGCTACTACGATTGGGAGACGAGCAGTCGAACGTTTCGTCTTTGGGACACGCCTGGGCTGGGGGAGGGCTTACATGGGAGTGGATCCCAATTTAAGCGCGCACAGGAGGCGCTGCGATCGCTGTTCACCGACCTCAACGAGAGAGGTGGCGTTCATCTCCTGATCATCTGCATTCGCGGCATCTCTAAGGTTATGACGGGGACAAAGAAGACGTATGATCTCATCATGAAAACGCGCGACAAGTTCTCTCCCTCGACGCCTGTGGTCGCCATCATCACGGACCTCGAGGGTCGGTCGACCCCTTTCGACACCGCCCGCTCGATGGAAGAATGGTGGCTCACCAACGCGGGAGTGCTCTCTGGTTACGAGATGACCTTTTCCGGCCACGCTTGCATCACTGCCCTACCCGACCACTGTCATCCCCAGATACCAGGGCGTCGCGCGTTATGTCAAGACCTCGTGCGCAACCTCATCATGAAACAATCTCTCCACCCACGTACCTCGCCCCCTAACGATCTGCATGTCTTGTTGTTTGGAGAGACGGGCGTCGGGAAGAGCTCCCTCATCAACCTCCTCGCGGGGTGGCAGATCGCATCTGTCTCGCCGGACAGTGCGCCCTGCACCCTGGACTCTTCCGAGTACCAATTCCAACTTGGTTCCACTACCATTCGTTTATGGGACACAGTTGGGTTGGAAGAACCCGAAAGGGGTCCACACGGCTACGTCGGGGCCATCGAGAAAGCCGTTCAGCTCATTCGAAGACTAAACGCGACGGGCGGCATCAGCCTATTTTTGTTCTGCATACGCGGCAACAGGATCACGGCAACCACACAGAGCAACTATCGATTATTCTACGAAGTGCTCGGGAAGAAGGAAGTACCCATCGCACTCGCGGTGACCCATTTGGAGAGGGAAGCGGATATGGAAGACTGGTGGCAGCGCAACGGCAAGACGCTCGAAAGGAACGGCATTCACTCTGCCGGACATGCGTGCATCACGACGTTGGACGGTCATCCCAAGTATGCCGAGTCGAGGGACATCGTGCAGGGTCTCTTGGCGCGCTTTGACGAGCAGGGCAAGTTCTCGATGCCGTCCGAGGCTTGGATTGGTCGAATTCTCAAGGGTTTGGGGTCGTTGGTGGAGAAGAGTTTTCCGAGGGGGAAGGATTTGATTCGGATTCTGACGAAAAGGTGTAATTTGGATCCTGATGTAGCGCACAGGGTAGCTGCTTGTATAGATTTCGATGGTTAGTTAGACCTGTGACTGTAAAGTACATATCAACTTTCCTAATTGTTCCACAACGTCATCATGCTGAGAAGTTGAGGGGGTCTCGACATCCGACCCCTCAGACTTATTGCCGGTGGGCCCAACTATGTACCGGCCTCGTGGCATTCGGGGAAAGACGCAACGATGAGTTGATCCCCCTTACCACCGACGTGATCGTACTATGAACTCCATTCCCGGCTTCCACGGACTCAGACTCTTGGGGGTAGGTTAACGCTGACTCCTGTGCATTCCAGCTGCGTCGCCTTCCTCATCACTCTTTCGAGATACACAGCCGACGCGTTGCCCAAACGACCGCGCCTATCCTCTTGAGTCAAATTTGATTTCTAGCGGCCAGCGGCGGGGGCACGGACGAATCTCAGGACCCCGAATCGTTCTGGTTCGAATTCCATAGTCACCGCCATCCAATCTCGTCAGTGACAACTGCAGTCCGTTACGTTTGATGTGGGAACGGTGAGACGAACGGGACTCCCACCGCAACTTTTGACCGGTTGACAGTTTGGGCAAGGTCCTCCGAGTCCCAATGTCACATAACGGGTCGCCAGTCGACATCTTTTTTCTCCACGACAATGGCCGTTGTCAGGAATCGCCTGCTCGATATGTTTCCGGTTCCAGCCATAGCGAAAATGAGGGATCATGATGATAAGCCGGTGAGTTACGAACATGTCGTATTTCGGCGACGCCTCAGGCTTGTCAGGGGGATTGGGAGGTGGCCGCCCTGGCGCCGCCGTGCCGCTGCCATGGTTCTACCCCTACCACGTGTTCTGACTGATAATCTTTAGGTTCAGTCAAAACAACGACTAAACTCTCTCTGAGCAGGGCGGTTCAACTTTGCGTCGTCGCTGCCGAATGGTGCTACTCCGAGTCGGTGCTCCTATCTCCACCGCGTGTGCTAATCCAATGAAGCCTTAGGTGACGGACCGAACGGCGAAGCTCTTGTTTGTAGCTTTCTTTGTCATGTTGCCGTCATTTCGTTGTATCATCGTGAGTTCAGACAGACTCCTATCTGATCCCTGCCTACTTGAGACGAATAGGCTGCAGTTCCGTAACCTCTGCCTTCGAAGACACGGGTGTCTCATGCCGAGCGCGTCCTAGCATACAGCTTCTAAGAATAACCAGACATAAAACTCCAAGATTCTCAAGCGCTGTTTCTTCGGCGATCGCAATCTAGTCCTAGATCTCCATGTTCCCAGCCGCTCTTCTTCCGCCGTCAACGACGCCATCATCAAGCTTCGAGATGGCGTTGCCCTCAATCAAACCCATTTCTGTGAGTCGCCCCCGAAAATCAGCTTTGATCAAAGCCCCAATAAAACGGATTATTCACTGCCTCATCCGTCGCGTCCTCCTCTACCCTCCTCTGAGTCCGACGGGGGCGACCGGTTCCCCCTTCAATCGGTATGAACCCTATGGCGCCCTTTCTCCACCGACTGTAATGGATATCATGGAGAACCCGCATCCCACCTATTTGGGGGGAGCCGGCCATCTACGAGGAAATCGACCCCACGCTTAGGTATGTGTCCAATCATATAGCGAACCGTGATTCATGTTCACCCAGGGTCCCACCACGCAATCGGATCGGAGATCATCCAATGTATCCCCACTCATTTCGCTCGCGTTGCCGACGAAGTCAACCAATCACCCGCTTTTCAAGACTTCTGGAATGATACCACTTCCTATTCGCCAGGTTATACGGATCAAGCACCCCTGGGCGAACAATTAGCGCATAGTATGGGGTCCACTGCAAGCTTAGCGGATGGATACGCCTCCTCGTATCAAGCGACCGAAACGATGCCTCGGGTCCCCCTCCCTGATCCACCCTGGGCTCCATACTATTCTCATCTGTTGGCACATCTGCTCCAGTATCCCTTTCAGGGCGTCACAGCCCAATCGCCACTTATCCCGTCTTCTTCCTCGAGCTCCTTTGTCGAGCCGCACAACCATTCTACGATATTCCCTAGCTGTCAGGAATTCCTGCTGTTCGGATGGTTTATAGGAAATGTTGTAGCTTTGTCGCCGTTCTCACCACCGACTGTTTCTAATGGTATCGGAACCTCAGTGGAACCTCAGGCTTCAAGTTCGAATACCATCTGCATCTGTCAATGGTCGCCTACATGCGAGGCGGTGTTGGACGGCAACAATCAAGCGCTGCGCAGCCACCTGAAACAGGAACACCAGTTCGACGGATCCGCAAAAGACCTGATTTCGTGTTTATGGGCGGGATGCGACCAAACCTTGCGGAGGGAGAACGTCCCGCGGCACATCATCACTCGTCACCTCCGCGTGAAAGTGAGTTGCCCTCCATGTGGGATGGCTCTCTCGCGTCGCGACGTCCAATACACTTGTGCAAAAGTGTGTTGGTTGAGAGCCCATCCTTACTGATGTATCAAGTGCGAATCCCATTCCACCATCTTCGAATCCAATGGATATGTTCCATTCGATATCGCAACGGCCTCAGGCTGGACCTCATACACGATGCCGGTTCGGAGCGCTGCTAACATGAACTGGTCACCAGGCTTGCGTTCGCAGCGCTTGCCTGAGACCCTATTATAACCACGGGGGTGGAGTGTCCACACCCTTTTACACCCAGGCTCGTGCTTGATGCACTTACCTGAGGCCTTGGACACGCTCAGCGGCGTGTCTAACTAGGCTTAACGCTTCATGCGCTTGTCTGAGGCATTCCCTGCGTCGGACAACTGCGCGGGTTGTATAAACAGGCTCGTGCTTAGTGACAGCATCGTATAATCGTGAGTTATATAAAGCTCTGCCTGAGGCCTTGAACACACCCAGCGTTGAATAGCTGCGCGGGTTTCCACATAACCAGGCTTAACGCTTAATGCGATGTATACAAGACCTAACACTTATCTGGCGTCGGATGAGCACGTTGGTTTATGACCAGGTTTTGCGCTCAATCCGTGTTTGTGAACCAGCATGTTCAACGGCTGTGACAAGGTGTGCACCTGTGATACACCTGAGAGGTGTGGGTAATAACCACCGTCACGAAGAGTACTGATCCCAGGCTATCAAAGGTTGATAGCTTGGCTACACATGACTAGCTTTCTAGCCATGCTTCGTAGCTTCAGTACCTTCTTCTACGGAGTCGCTGTTGTTCACGTGGGGGAGGTACATGTACATGGACGGTGACCACCACGGGTCGGGTACATGTATATTGTTTTAACAATCAACCTCGAAGCTGAAATTCAAAGTTGGCATTCTGTGAGAGTTGTGGACGAAAATTCCGGCCATTCCGAACACGTTCAGCTGACTAACTCCACGACTGTCACGGCTCGCTGTTCGCTCCTCCGCCCAATGTCAAGGCCTCACAGCCCATCAAAACCGAACTGAACACAGTTATCCCGAATTTTGCCTCTATGGAAA
>JBBPMO010000780.1:0-16951 GCA_038090315.1 Xanthoconium stramineum | reverse complement strand
TCCTGATGGTGCGTCGTCTTTCTATTTCATTCGACCGCAGAAAGACAGCCGCGTCATGAGGCCTTACGTTTACGTGCCGACTCGTACTCTCCGTTGTTTTCTAGCAGAGGGCCTTCGGCTAGAGAGCGCAGCCCTCAAGCTGGAATTCTTCACAACTCTTAGTACGCCCGGAGAAACTCGTCAGTCTGTCGGGTACATCTACGAGTCATGGTTCCACAGCTTCTTCACCACGCACGGCCGGGTCATCGATTGCCACTGGGTCTCGCAAGGTGGCGGGACGGAACAGCTGTCATCAACGGCGAATGTCATTTCGGCTACTCAGGACGCACCCACCTCTTGGGAACCTCCATTCTACTGGATTCCCGCTGAAAAGGATTTTCCTGGCATTGATAGTGCCCTCGTTCTAACGAACGAAATCATCGCGATTCAAGTTACTATTGCTGAGGTACATAAATCGTCAGTAGGAAAGGGGCTGTCAAAACTACGCAATCTCCTGCCACACAACCTCAAAGGTCTTCCTTGGAAGGTAGTGTTTGTTGGAATGGAAGTCGATTGGATCGAGCACATTGCAAAGACATGGGCGGACAAGGTAATCTCTCCGTCAGACGAGGCACTCGTACGTGTAGGGTGGACTGTAGTGGATCCTGTGAGGAGGGATATCTGTTGGAATTATTCCATATTAGGTATTTACTGCTTACATAAGCCTTAGCTACATCGCACCATAGTACCTTTAGTTCTACTTAGTGACTTACTGAGTATTCTACAGGTTCCAGCTCTCTTTTCCAATAGCCTATTTCTACAGGTTATTCCTACAGGTTATTTCTACAGGTTATGAGCCCTGCCTGAAGCTCCTCAGCAGCTGACCAGCTCACTCACCCGAAACTTAAAAAAAATGGCCGACATTGTCATGTTGAGGCCAGACGGGCAAAACTGGTCGGAATGGCGCGAGTACACTCAAAAGTGTGCTGAGCTACAGCGCCTAGCCAATTACCTCGCGGGAACCCCACCAGCACGATTCAGCGACATTCGCGACACAATTGCAAGACGAATTGTCTCGTGCACGGTCCCCAAATCCATTTCCCAGCAGTTTCGACACTACGCTACAGCGCGGGAATGCTTCGACTACCTTACGAGACGGTTCGACGCACCACGCCAGCAGTCGGGCGAAACACCGCACGGCCACAGCGCAGCCTCATGAACCCCAACCATCACGTCAGACGGGCGGAAGGACGAAAGATGGCGGAAGCGCGACCTCGGAAGTCCCTCGCGCAGCCACGGTCCAGCCCCAGACAACCCCAACGTGCGCGCGACCCGGAAGTCCCTCGCGCAGCCGTGCCGTCGCCCATACACAAGGCGTCGACAAACCCCCAGCGGCCATCCAGCAGGTCAGCAATGCGACCGGTGACGCCGCGAACCCACACGCAACGTGCGCAGAGCCCACAAGGCCAGCGGACGGGTCGCAGAACCCACCAGACGAGCTGCCAGCGCCACTCAAGGAACGAGCGGGCGAGGAGGTCGAGAGTGGGGAGACGGCCGATGAAACCAGTCGCGTGGAGACGTCTGAAGACGAGACCACGACGATGACGACACCACCTAGTGCACCCCAGAGCGCGTCGCTCGAGGGGGAGAGCGCACCACAGGCGAGCGATGGCAGTGTCGAGCTGACCGGACGCAAACCAGACCAGGCCAAGGCCACTCGGGACCAAGGCCAGACCGCAACAACGACCAGCGCGAGCGCACGGAGCGCGTCGTGCGACCACCCAGTCGAGACGGAGACGACGACGGATCCAGAGAGACCGTCGGAGGACCCTGCGGACGCGACGGGCGACGATGAACGTCGTCCAGACGAGCCCATAGAACCGCCCGACAAGCCTGAAGGCGCGGGATGGCGAGATGGCGAGCGGAGTGTCGAGGAGGTCAAGTTGAGGAGGGCAGAGGTGTCGAGGGCGTCGAGAGAGGGCGCGCAGGGTGTGGGAGACGACAACGACGATGGTGGAGGCCCTGGCAAGCTCCATGAGCCATCCGACGACCCACCTGATACAGCGCGAGACCCCGCGCACGTCCATGTCGACCCAGGCGGTAGTGCCTACACCGAACGAAACGGGAGCGTCACGCTCGAAAGCGCAGACGCGGAGACCAGCGGGGAGGTCGTAGGGATGTACCAAGACGTCCAGGGCGAGGTAGAGAGGTCGAGGACGCGTCGAGGCGACCCGATTGAGGGGGAGAGACCGAGCGCGTTGGCGCGTGGACAGTCGACGACGAGGGCTGTCGAAAACGATCAGCACCACGAAGAGAACGTCGACAACGTACCTGAAGGTCCTCCAGACCCACCTGCACCACCTGACGAACCCGCGAACCTACAGAAGGAACCCCCGAGCGTCGAGCTCGAGGGGGAGAGAAAATTAGTCTCGAGCTCTGAAGACCCACGTACCAGCGACGAAGCGGACGCGTCAGGAGCGTCAGGACACGTCGAGGACGCTAGGAAGCGGCCGAAGGAGCTGCGGAACGCGTTAGAACGAATCCGAGAACGGTCAGAGCAGGGTAAGGAGGAAAACTCACCTAGGAGCGCTCCAGGCGAGCTGGACAAGCCGAACAGTGAAACGGCCGTACCAGGCGGTATTCAGAGAGCCCAGGGACGTCCTACAGGCGTCAGGGACGAGCGCGTCGTCAAACGAACGCGCCACGTCGAGAAACCGGGCCAGGAGGCCAGTTGGGCGAGCAGGTCAGATCGAGAGGCGTCGAGGTCGATTCGGACCGCCGAAAGGTTGTCGACGACGCCGATTACGATGGCATAGGCCCCAGGAGCGACGGGAACGAGCGCGACGTCGAAACGAATGCGCCAGGTCGAGATAGAGGGCCAGGAGGCCGGTTGGGCGAGCAGGAGGCGATGGGCGGCGTCGAGCGCGATTGGAAACGCGAAACCGACGGTGAAGGCGGCGGATTTGATGGTAGATGGTGGGTAATGGACGGCGCAACGAGCGCAGCACGCCTCGACTCGGAACGAGTCGAAACGGACGCGCTAGCTGAGTACCAGGCGAGTCAGCACGAGCAGCGCCAGCGCACGACGACGAACGTACCTGGACCATCCACACCACCTCCCATTGACCACAGACAACCTAACGACCATCCGAACCCGCCACGTCGCCGAGGACGACTGAAAACGAAGCCTACAAGGGTTAGTCGGTCAAGGACGACCTACCAAGTCATCCAGACGCGTCGAAGCCGAATTGGGCGAGTTTGACGCGCCGGATACGATGTATATGGACCGGAGATGGTGTAGGAGCGATCCCAGGCCGCGATACGCGAAGACCAGGCCGCTGGAGCCGATCGAGGACGAGCGCGCGCACTTGGACAGCGCGACCACATAGCCGAGCCGCGACTTTCCATATCGGGCAACCGCGCCAGCGGAGTGCGATGCAACCTCACCGGACATTCTACGGACACGAAATTCATTCGTTTAATCAATTCTTCTGGTACACTTTCATTTATTTTTATCTTCTATCCACTAGGACAAACACTTACAGCTATTGTCTTATCCTCTCATGTTTGAGGGGGAGTGTTGGAATTATTCCATATTAGGTATTTACTGCTTACATAAGCCTTAGCTACATCGCACCGTAGTACCTTTAGTTCTACTTAGTGACTTACTGAGTATTCTACAGAGGTTTCCAGCTCTATTCCAATAGCCTATTTCTACAGGTTATTTCTACATTTGGGACCATGCATGAGACAATTTGTCTTGCAACTGAGTTGCGAATGTCACTGAATCATGCTGGTGGAGTTCCTGTGAAGTAATTGGCTAGGCGCTGCAACTCAGCACACTTTTGAGTGTACTCGCACCATTCTGACCAGTTTTGCCTGTCCAGCCTCAACATGACAATGTTGGCCATTTTAGTTTCGGGTGAGTGAGCTGGTCAGCTGCTGAGGAGCTTCAGGTAGGGTTTATAACCTGTAGGCAGGGCTCATAACCTGTAGGAATAGGCTATTGAAAAAAAGCTGTAGAATACTCAGTAAGTCACTATATTAGTACTAGATGCACTGTACCTGTAGAATACTCAGTAAGTCACTAAGTAAGGCTAAAGGTACTATGGTGCGATGTAGCTAATGCTTATGTAATCTCTAAATACCATATATGGAATAAATTCCAACAGTTGCCATTGCTGCCCATTTTATTGTCGACTGACATGTCTGTGGTGCAATCAAGAGGTATCTCCATGTTCACAGGCTCAGTTTTGCTGCTGACCCTCCTTGATATCACCTGTGTAACGCCACAGGCAGGAATCATGACCACCCTGGGCTTGTCCTTCTGGTCCGTTCAGTCCATCCTGTTGTCACAGTGAGGGCAATATATATGTGCCTGGAATGTCTTACCAGCATCAGTGCATTGCCCACATGTGTTATTGACAGTGCATACCAGAGGACCTTGAATGTAGCAACATGTCACTGACACAGAGTGAAGGCAGATGCTGGATGGGATGAAGACCTTGATGGTGTGTTCATCGTCACGGATTTCGGAAGACATGCTAGAAGGAAGTGAGGGTGGTTTTGAGAGATTTTGGGTCGGACGGAAATCTGCGCATGATGGCTATCAAGGGACAAACTCAGTCATCATGCAGAAGCAACAGACTGTATCGGATTTACCTATCAAGGGACAAACTACATATGGATTAGCTCGGATAGGTAAATAGTGGGTAAGTGGTAGCTCACTTCAGTCGTCATGCAGAAGCAACAGACTGAGGTGCTTGTTGGATAGAAAGAAACTTATATGCGAATAGACTGAATACTATGTAAAAGGGGTAAAAGGATCTATAGGAGATCCGGACACAGGAATACATGAAGTATTAAATATGCAGGTTGGGCAATGTATCTATACAATGTAGGAATGTACATGAGGAATGTAATGGATGCACAGTGTGTGCGCATCTGGGATTTGATCAATCTGATGATGACACAGCTGTGCGTGTGATTGCGGATTCCAACAGGTTCTGCAGCAGAGGTACTTACACAATAGTTGGCCCACTGCCCCCTATACTTGAGGCATTGTTATGTGAGTCTCGCCCCATGTCTTGATTGGTCCATAGTGATAAGGTTGGCAACCATGGCAGCAGGATGGTGATCTGCCAATTTTCAATGAAATTCTCGAGCACATGGACACAATGGGTCTACACCACCTATATTTCAGAAATAATCATGCAAGCCTCAGCCAGTGCCTTGATTGGTCCAGGTGATATTTGCAACCATGGTGGCGAGGTGGTGATGAATTCTCTAGCATCTCCATATGATCAACTCTAGATCCGACAAATCAATGGCTTAACATTATTGCCATGGTAACCAGCTTCTTGTATCTAAGAATTTATGCCACCCTTGCCCAATCCGTTCACAAGCTTGGCATGCTTCTTCATGTTTGCCAGAGATCCATGAAGTGTTTCCCCAGATCTATCCTCAATGCAGCCTGTCATAGAGCGTACACCCTCAATCCCTCTTCAAGAGCGCAGTCACCAGTTTCAATGAGCCTCTGTCTGCTTAGCCACCACTTCAACTGCCAATAAAGAAACTCGAGGACTCGCCATTGTTCCTCCTGCAACAGCTTGACCTCTTCAGCCCACTGGTTTGCTTGGACATGAGCCTTGCACCACTCGATGCGGATGGCTAAGAGGAAGCTAATGGTGAACAATAGGATCAATAGCTAGTATTGTCACTTACTGTCTACAAGTCCTTTGTCTACATCACCATTGATACTGTCCCCATTGTACCTGCATGTCAACCACATCACGACCGCCAACCTAGCATGATATGTGATGTTGTGAATGTGATGAACATCACACAGCTGCATGAATCTGCGCAATGTTATATCAGGTCTTATAAGGGTTGTTCCAGCCATGACCAATCAATAATTGGTAGATGGCTGTTTACAGTATTAGCATGTAAGATACGAACTAGGAAGGCTTAGACACAAGCATTGTACACTAATCTTGTCATCGTAGTTATTGCCAATGCCTCTTTCACAGTTGTCTGTGCTTTGCAAGGTTCTATAATATGTTGGATTATCCCCAGGGATTATAAGGCCTTTGCAGTTGTGGACATTCTGATGGGAGCACGTAGGCAATCAAATCTATTAAAGTTGATTGTAATAAGGAAAGCATGCAAGGTCCAGTGCAAATTGGTGTATAGTCCATACAGGTCTTACTAGAAGCATACATCAAAGTTGCTGTCTACAGAACCTTCATTCACACCACTCGCACCGTCTTCATTGTCCTTGTCCTCTTCATCTCCCTCGACCTCCTTGACCCCCTTGTCATCAAGATTGCCATTATTCTGTCTCCAAAGGGATTCTTCCATGGATTCTTCCATTGCCTCGCCATCCTCTTCTTTGATGCCAGCTGCCAAGTGGTTATCAACTATTCCATTTGTGTGTCTTCTCAACTGCACAGCGTCATGACCCACACCAATTCCAGCGTAGTGTGCAAACATGTCTTGGTCCACAAAGCTAAATCTGTTAGCATATGTAGCCTAGATACTACCAGTGGAATAATGCTTACATGTTCACATAGTAGCTGATCCAATCGTCAGTTTTGCTGGGTTGTCTGGCCACTGATGTGCCACTTCACAATAGATGATCAGTATGACCATCTACAAAAGCTGGAATGAGATGACAACCATGGATCACTAGAGATGGATCCAAAAACCTGAAAGCAGGGCTGTCTCCATCTTCAGGGACAAATCCAATCTTTGGGAGTGCACAGTGCCACTTATGGTCCAGATCAATCCCTAGCCAATGAACCCAGAGAACCTCCATTGTCTCCTTGGAACTGCTAACACCACCAGGGCAGAAGTGAACGTCAATACTGAACACCTTGAGCAGCTGACAGTACCAAAAGGGGTGGCACTCAGGATCTTCTTCCCTCAACAGTGTCATGAGGAAAGATTGGTGGTCTGTCCACAGGCAGTCATGGGCCCTGTGAATATCATAGCTGGTGTAGTTAATCCGAATAAATTTTGATTCCACAATTCAGTCAGAGTTTAGAAGACACAGTTCATTTTGTTGCTCCAGGGAGAATGACTGCTCATCGCCATTGAAGTCCAGGTGGAGTAGTCTTGACAGCAGGTGGTCCTTTAGGAATGAGGTGAAATTGGGCTAGTGTTCATGTAAGTATGTAGTACCAGCTTGTACAGATCATTCTGAATCACTCACCTTGATGGCAGGGTTGTTTATGTGATCGGTGATGAACTGTGGGAGACTCAAGATGTTGTCAATTTGAGCTTGTCTTGCCATCGAGTGATGCAACATTGGCAAAGTATCAATGTTGTCATCTGGTTGCTCCTGCCCATGTTGATGTCTCAGGAGAGTGTGATGAGTCACGATGCTCTTGACTTGCAAATTGTTCACTGACACACTTCTTGTTTGATAGTGCATACATCTTCTTGATTTGGCGGTGTGCCTGCTCACCCTATTGTGAATTCACATCAGAGTGTTGTTACAAGATGAAGATGGAAGTAGGACTTACAACCTGGGTGGTGTATGAGTCCATCATCCCAAACATCTTGATCATTGAGACATAGTCACCAAGGGTGTGGAACTTGTACGTGTCGAGATTAAATGTTTTTGGAAGCAATGCTGAATGAGCTGCTTTCCTTCGATGACCAACGTTGAGGTCTGCCACTTCCCTCCTCTGCTGTTGCACAGCTTCTGCAGGTAATTTGCGAGTGTTAAACATCATGCAGACGTCTTGTTGAAAGTGGTGTAGCTGATCACCAAGAGCACGTAAGGACTGTTGCAGTAGTGCAAGTGAATTGTCCATATGCATTTGAAGCTTGGATAATGCATGCCATTCACAGAGTCGGAATAGGACACATTGAATGCTTGAGTCGTGTGCATGAGGGAAGAGTGCTTCAAACACAGGGATGGAACACTGCTGCAGAACCTGCTGAGTGCAGCCTACCTACCATGAATCACCAAAAGGACGTACCTGAAGCACCTGTTCAAAAAACCAAGCTGGCCGCTGGCTTGTGTCAGTCACATCTGGAGGAAAATGGCGTATGGTGTTCAGCCCAAAGGACAATATGTGGGTGAACCTATGAGTGCATGTCAGTGACTGGTTTTCCCATGGGTTGTCGAGCTCACCTTTTGTTGAGTATGTCAATGTTATGGGGATTGATCGTGAATATTATTTGCAGTAGATGTTTCAGAACAGACTTGAGAACTCCCAGCTTGAACTCATGCAGAAAATCGACCACCAGAATTGGGTACAAGTTGAATTCCAAAGGTGATAGTTGCTCACAAAAAGAGTTCTGAGAGGAGTGGTAAGGTAGCAGTCAGAGACAAGGAGTAATCTTACCAGTGTTGGAACCAGCGATTTGTCTTTGAGAAGAGATTCAGCAGTTGTGCCCTTCAAGGGTTGCCCAAGTACATAGATAGCTTGCCATGCAAGCTTGATCTTGTCCACTAAGTAGGTTCTGGCTTGGGAAAATCTAGCAGCAAGGTCTCTGAGAAGTCCAGTGCAATGGAACCTCAATTTCAGGATCAAGCAGTGAGGACAAGCACAGCTCCCTTTGTCCTGAATGGTGGCCAGGAGGACCCTTCGAACATATGAGTATCCCGTCAGTATGGACACCCAAAGTACTCACTTTTCGGGATAATCAGCCAAGTAAGTGAAAATCCTTGGGTATATTCTCCTGCTGACTCTGTTGAAGCACTTCACAATGATACCGTTCTTGTAAGCTTCAACAAAATCATCATCAAGTAATATCCTCCAGATCACATGGATCAGTTCTCGCTTGCAGTGGGTGAAGAGTTCATGGTTGTCTTTCTTAGCAGAGATCGAGGAGAAAACATTTCTGATGGATTGTGGAAGCTGCTCAGTTGAATGAGATTTTCAGAATGGGGGTGAACTAGAGAAATCAGACTTATGGGGGGGATAAACATGATTGGATGACAGCACCCAGGCTCAGGCTTGGAGCATGCATATTTGGAGAGGTTACTGAAGAAGAGGTAAATGGGCCATGCAGATGCATGCCCAAACTGTGCAAGTCAAGTTGAATCTGACCAGAACATTAGTCCCACAACCACTCTTTCCAACTTGCAACCATCCCCTCTTCTCTGCTTCATTATTTCATCATGAGCTTGGTTCCAGGCATCTGACATGTACAGTTCATCATACATGCGCTGCTCACGACCTGTGAGGGGGGATTTCCAAAGTCGTTTGAAGGGTGTGAGATGGAAACTCTTCAATGAGGCCTCTGCAAATACTGTGCAGATGACATCAAGGATTGATCTATAATGGAGACCATCCACAGAAAATGTCAGTCCATTACCCTTCTTTTTTCTCTCCCTTGTAGGCACTGATATATTGATGGTTGTGTGTTCCCACCTGTCGATGCCGAATCCATCTTCAGGTGGAATCTCCTTCTCAGCCACATCAAACTGGGATGTCTTCCTAGACACATTGAACGATGACAAGTCCTGGATTTTGAAGTCCGGGGCTTGGAGTACCTCCTGGACTAGCCTTGTGACTTCTGAGTTGGACTTCAGATTACTGCTGGTATTTTTCCAATTCATGAGATGCCAGATTGATATGTTGGACCAGGGCCAAGGTGGGGAGTAGTCACCACACACACCATGTGGAGAGTTTAGGATGATAGGCTCGTTTTGCTGAGACAGCTCCTCTGTAGTGAGGAACGAGTTGGGATTGTGTGAAGGGCGATGGTGATATGCGTGTGCGATGCTGAACCTGTTGAACAGCATAGTAAAGGAATCCCATACATGCAGAACAACACATGGAATGATGGATGTGGATGAGGAGGCTGACTGGGGCTCAACCGCTGGCAACAGAGGCTCTGGGAGCAGGTCTTGGTACCTGCCAGGTAGCTGTCAATTACAAGGAGGAAGAGGCTGTTCACTACTTGAAGTGACAGGCGCATTCAGTGGGACTTGCATGGATGATTCAATGAGAGCATCAGGAAGCGGCTGGGGAGGGGTGGATTGCTTGCTGCTTGCCACAATAGGAGCATCCAGTGAGGGTTGAAAGGATGTTTTGTTGGGGGTATTGGGATTGGGCTGCAGAGGGATGAAACCATCTTGCATATAGGCATGTTGTAAAGAAGGATTTGATTGCCCATCAGCCTGAAATCAAAGTGAGTTGCACGCCTCCCAAGAATACCCATCACGCACCTGGACTACCTCACTGCCCAACCTGACCTGCTTATTCGGAGGTTCCTCCGTGAAGAGAAAGGTGTTTGCTTGTGCAATAATGTTAGCTTGCACAGGACAGTAGACGCCACATGTGGCTCAATGCTGTGTCAAACCCCTCTGCGATGAGAATGTTTGAGGACATCCTGGGTGGCACCTGAAGATGGAGGCCATCAGCAGTAAGCTACACACTCAGAGAAATATGAGAAGTTGAGAATCCAAGCTCAAAATGGCTGGGCGAGCATTTATATGTTTCAGAGTGGCAGTGGAGACTGAATGTACCAGGGTCAAATGAACAAAACATTGAAAAAACAAGGTATCCATTATACATTGTGGCTATGGATGTGTACATGTAAGAATGGCAACACCAGGCATGATCTCGTAGGCTTGCACATGTAAGGGTTGAATCGAGGATGCATGACTCATTCCATAGGCATGTCTGGTGAAGGCGTGAGGTCTTAAGCAAAGGCATGGGATGGTCTTCGTCAGGCCAAGTGTTGAGGAAGTGTGAGATCAGTGCACTGGGGGCATGTGGAGTCTACCGAAAAAGGTATGATGCCACTGGTATGCACTTGTGAGAATTTGGGATTGTGGCACAGACCCACGGAATGGTCTCTGACATTGAAGGTCAGTGTTATGACTGCCTCATAACCGCAACCATGACAGAAAATGAGAAGGATGAGAGGTCTGCCAAGTCAATTCACATCTATGACAGTGAAAATGGCCAGCAACTAGTACTGTTTGTCATCCCCTTCATGGTCGCATGAATGGCAGTATCACTTACCTGGACATTGGATGGTCATCAGCTCTTTGCAGCCACGTACAGCCAAGTCAAGCAATTTGACATGTCCTCGGGATCTTTGCTCAAAGAATGGCCTGTTCCTGGTGGTTTATGGCTTGGTTCCATTGTCCTATCATACACAAAAATTTGCTGTCATTCTCACACATGAATCACTATCTTTTTGGGACACATCTATGTACCAGCAAGTTGGCACTGTTATCAAGCACACAAGCTTCATTTGGTGGACTGCCCTCTTGCCAAATGATGGCCAGATTGTGACTGGGGAGGAGAGTGGGAAGGTCACCCTGCGGGATCTACACGACATCCTTCCTGTCTTGTACTTGATAGTAAATGTGAGTGACCAACATGTTGGTGCTGTCAAATATAACACATCCTAGTTGCCCTTCATGTATATCAGTGATGTGGCATTCAAATCATGGACTCAGGGCAACTTGATCCACATTGAACAACTCTTGACAGATGACATTTCACATCCCTTCAATCCCTTTTGCCACTCAGGCACGCTCGCCCAGTGTGCTCTTGTACACACTCATTTGAAGCAATGGGAAATGGCCATAGACAATGCCAAAAAGGTGATCTTTCATTGTCTATCATTGTATACCACATTGAAACTGCACCCTAGTGTATTGATGTCCAACAATCCATCATTGGCTTGGTTGCAAATGCAATCACTTATCTTGGCAGTGGGGAGCATGAGGCCACAATAGATGTGTTCGATGTTGTGTTTGAGGAGGATCTCCCAAATGAAAAGCAACTTCTCTTGTTGATTAAAGTATGTGCTCATTGTCTTCCATGCTGCTGGTGCTCATCATTCATCCATTCAGGCAGTCATGGTATGTGAATGTGGACAGCACCACAAGGCTATCTCTTTGGTGGAAGACTTGACAAATCAGTATATACCACTGTCCAGGTATGTATCTGGTGATCCCTGGTCATCTGGGCAACATTGACGTGATGCTGACAGGCTCGAATGCACATCCTACTTGGAAGTATGTTGATCCACAAAGGAGAGGACAAGATGCACTGGAGGATGCAGATGAGGTAACACTTAGCTCTCTTTGGTGTCAGATTATTCTGAACCCAGTCAATGCAGGCCATCAGGCTGGATCCTACAAGTCCATATGGGTATGAGTGAAAATATGCAGCCCTGCACACTTTGCAAGACTACCATGGAGCAGTGGATGCATCCACCCACATGTTTTCTCTTCTCAAAATATCTTCTAACCCAGACGTCCGTGGTAAGTCTCATTTTGCCAGCTACAATTGTCATTGTGACCTATATCGTACAGAACTGCGCAGGAAATATGTTCCACCTTCCCAATCAGAAACTATAATTGACAACATCATCAGTATGGTTTTTAGGACATCCCTGCTCATGCAAATTGACATCAAAAGTGGTTGTCTCTGCGACAGACCAAAACAGAGGGACACATTCAAGTTGGAACTGCAGTTCAAAGAACTGGTTTCCTCCATGGTGGAGCGGTTGGATGATGAGTGCAGCGAGTGGTGGAAGAATATTTCCAATACATGATGCTCTCACACGTATGGGGAAAGAAGGAGCCTTTGTTTCAGGACATCAATATGGCTAGTTCAGTATGGAAGCTGTGCAAATTCTGTGAGATAATCCACAACAAGTAGTAGAAACTCACTTGTTATGCAAGTCGACAGACTTACATTGGGGTCAAGAGTTACTTACTCTGAGGGAGGTACTCACAAAGAGACACTGTGTCCTCAAAGTAAGGCTAAGGTTAAGAACAAGAGATGAGGGGACTGAGTCACAACCAGACTAGTTGTGGATTCGTAAGACTGACGCTGTGATTGCATAGAACAAGAATGAAGAGAGGAATACAGGCTGAGTGGGTATTTAAGTACTACAGATTACCTAAGTAGAAGGTTGTAGAACTTGGTGGAATATTGGGGAAACGTGACTACTGTGAGAGAGATAATCAAGGGGAGAGACAGTCCTGTGATAAGATAAGGGACTAGAGAGGAATGATAAAGGGGGGGGAATACAACAGGAAGATGAGTAAGTAGTGGTCGGTCTCCTCATACAAAGGGGTGAAGCAGAAGTAAGGATATTGTACTATGGAGACAAGGAAGAACATGTGAGAAAGGAAGGAAATTGTAACATTACCCCCTTCATATACTTGAGCCCCAGGCTCAACACATTCAAGTTCCCTAGTTGTCATCCACAAGGGTGTTGAGGTCATTGTTGTTGGAGTAGGTTCCCCTATAAGTGCTTTGAGCATCTGGTTGGGTAAGTGGATCAATTGGGCAGTTATCAACCACATGCCCTGGGGCATCGCATCTTCCACAAATCCGAAGGTTACAGACATCATTGGAATGTCCCCATCTAAGACAGAGATCACATTGGGTCACCAGACAATGATGAGCCGCATGACCCGGTGTGGCTTTACCACAGGTAGAGCAGACGTGCAGGGGGCAGAAGAGCCCATGATGACTGAGATCTGAGCAAATGTAGCAGCGGGTGTTGGGGGAGGAGGAATGCAAGTGTTGGACAAGGACTCTGGACGCTGAGGAGGTGATCCATTGGCCTTCAGCGATCTGGATACGGTAGGAGAGGGGGGTGAGGACGAGATGCGAAAGGCCAGAGGTATGGCGTCAGGGGATGCGGATTGATGTCTGACTTGTCCCAGGTAGTCACGTTGTTCAGCTCAGGTGAGGGAGAGAAAGATCTCAGTGAAGGCGGGGTGGAGGATGTTTGTGGGGAGCTCCTCCAAGTGGCAGTGAAAGGAGTGGGAGAGGAGGAGGTCAAGGATTGGTCCGGGCAGCAAGGAGAGGGTGGTGCAAAGGGGCAGGCCAAACGAAGTAGGGAGGTCGTCTGGGCATGCTCAGAAATGCTGGAGTTGGGCGAGGGCAATGTGGTGGAGGAGTTGGACCAGGAGTTGACAAGGGACATCTTGTTGGTACAAAGGGAGTCCTTCGACGGCAATGAGGATGGCAGGGGTAGCAACGATGAGGGTGAAGAGAGCATGGGTGCAAGATGTGGGGAGGAGACGGATCTGAATGGGGACAGAGTCAGGTGGGGGTGAGTGGGGAGGTTCATAAGCTGGAGTGGTCAGGAGATATGGCATTCATATGGAGGGGGATTGGAACATTGGTGGAAGTAGTGAAGAATGCAAGCAGAGATCAATAGAGCGGTAAGATAGATAGACAAAGAAACAATGACAGGAGTGGTCGGATTAGGGGAAGTGGAGTAGGGGATGGGGGCAGCCATGGGCATGCACAGGGGGGTACTCACAAAGAGATGCCTTGTCCTATGGTCTTAGTTGTGGATGGGGCAGCCTGATTCCTTGCAGAAACAGGAGTGAGTTTTGGTATGGTCAAGGTTGAGGCCATGGAGACTAGAGAAAGACATGGGTACTGGTTACCCCACCATGGGTCATGGGTATGGGTACTTATGGGTATGGGTAAGGGTTGGGACCAGGGTATCCATGACCCAGGGTACCCATACCCACAACCCATGATCAGTACCCACAAGTACCCATGGCCCTTAAAGTCTTTATTAAACAGTAACTTTACTCAGTGGTTGGGAAACAAGCTGAGCTCACTTATTGGATGATAAGTATTGCATGTAAATAGTACTAATGTAGATAGCTCTATGGTAATGATATTACTTATCTCAATGGTTGAGAAACCAACTGAGGTGTCCAACTACGAGACAGACTCATGATTAAGTAATCAGGTGGCTGTACAAGCGCACACTGTTTGCTAATTCCAACACTCCCCCTCAAACGGAAGGAGTCTACTGTAGTGAAAGAGAATAGAAAGGCAAAATAGAAAATACCTATTTGCAGTGGTCTGATGAATTTCTATGTGAGGGATGGTGAACCTGAGTGAGCAATGCATCCTGAAAGTGTTGTGCACATGGTTACCCGATATGGCAAGTCGCAGCTGAGCACACGGTCAGGTGCCCACACATTCATCCTTGATCGACTCCAGCACTGCCATCTTCACATTTTGTAGCTTGGCATTCATCCTACTCCATCTCCAGTCCATGTACATCATATCCGGCACATCCAATTCATCCAATCCGGCTTCAACGTGACCGTATGACTTGGTAGGTCATCCTTGACTGACTGACCCTTGTAGGGTTCACCCTGAGTTGTCCTTGGTGACATGGCAGGTTTGGATGATTTGTGGGCCATCTTTGGTTGATGGGAGGTGGAATGGGTGGCCCAGGTACATGGTTTGTTGACTGCCTGCACTGCCCATGCTGACTCGCCTTGTTTCCAGCTAGCAGTCATGTTTCGAGTCGTTTCGACTTGCAGTGCGCACTGCTCATTGCGCCATCCATCCAGCACCATCTCCCATCGCATCTGGTGCCATCACCAACATTTTTGCGCTCCCAAACATGCTCAACATCGCTCATCACCTCCTGCTCACCCTCTGGCCCTCCTGGCCCTCTATCTCGATGCAGCGCATTCATCTCAGCAGCACACTTGCTCTCCTCACTTCCACAGTGTCCCATCACACCGGATGCCTTTGGCCGCTTTTTTGCAGTCCCAGTTGCCCTCAATGTCTCTCAACCCCCCCTAGTCGCCTCTATGGCTTCCAGGCCCAGTACTCAACACAGCACATTCGTCTCATCAATGCACTCATTCGTGATGCCTCTAGGGCATCCCTGGTGGTCATGGAGCTCACCTTGTGCAGTCATCTCAACCGCCGAGCTCTGAGTTGTCTGTACATATGAACCCATGGGTCCATGGGTATGGGTAAGACATGGGTGTGGGTATGGGTTGGTGCTCTGATATCCATGGGTTTACCCATGTCTTTCCCTAACGGAGACGAAGGAATTTGAGTTGGTATAGGGTGAGACCCAATTTCCAACGGATGTCTGTCCACCGGATAGGAAGGGCATTGTCGTGTGGTTGAATGAAGGGCATGGCATTGTGGTTGAGTAGTGGAGCTGATGAGTCCATTTATAAGTACCGAGTATCTTTGCTGCATGTCACAGGTTTGATTCGGGTTCCCAGGTGTTTTCTGACAATGGGTACCCTTTCCATGCAGTCAGGTACCTGCAATGTCCTGAGGTGCCATGGTGTGAGACAATTTGTTCAACTTCGTATTCTTCTTTGGTACCAATTAGGTCAGGCGGTGGTTTCGAGAAGTTTGGACCATGTGCTTCAGTTTCTTTGTAGGAAGAGAGAAGGGTGGCATGGAAGACATTGTGTATTTTCCAGGTAGGGTTCACCATGGGTATACCCCCGGATACTGGAGACAGACCCATATCTGTACCCATGACTAGTGTTTGAAAGTCCGGTCTAGTCCAGTTTTTTTGCTATTTTTGGAAAGACCGGACCTAGACCGGACCTAAAATGGAAGGGGGACATCCAAAACCGGACTGGACTGATCAAAACCGGTCCTAAATGGTCTTTTTTCAGTCTTAGGACCGGTCTAAACCGGTCTTTTAAAGATCGGTCTTTATATGGATGATGACATCATAATCAGACTTAGGGGTGGCTGAGAGGGTTATAGTACCGGCCCTTGGCTACATTTAGAGCATTTGACCATGTGATTTGGCCCAGAAATGACGGAGATATTTACATTTCCGGGTGACATGTTGAATATTCTCCTGTCAAGCTGAATCTACTTGAATAAATTCCAAAAAAATATGATAAAATAACCAAAAATAGTCCCAATATGGTAGTTGATATGTACATAATCAGTCCTAAAAAAGACTGAAAAAAACCGGTTTAAACTGGTCTTTTTTAGGACCAATTATGTACATATCAACTACCATATTGGGACTATTTTTGGTTATTTTATCATATTTTTTTGGAATTTATTCATGTAGATTCAGTTTGACAAGAGAATATTCAACATGTCACCCGGAAATGTGTATATCTCAGTCATTTCTGGGCCAAATCACATGATCAAACGCTCTAAATGTAGCCAAGGGTCGGTACTATAACCCCCTCCGCCACCCCTAAGTCTGATTA
>JBBPMO010000779.1:0-16965 GCA_038090315.1 Xanthoconium stramineum | reverse complement strand
CGCCTCTTGACAAGCATCTTTAAGAGAATCATGACGATATCGGTGGCCAAGGTCCGTTCGTTGACCTCGTCGATGATGATGGTTGAATAGCAATTAAGATCAGGGTCGTTCATAGCTTCGCGAAGAAGTATACCATCTGTCATGTACTTGAGGAACGTGGTGCCACGCTCAGTCTTGTCTTCGAAACGTATCGAGTAGCCGACCTCTCGCCCGAGCTGAACTACACCGCACAAACAGGTGGGGCAAACAAACCGTGTGGATATTGTCATTCGAGGTGATAAGCAGCAACTCACCATCCATCTCGTCTGCAACGCGCTTAGCTATCGACATAGTGGCAACACGTCTTGGCTGAGTACAACCAACAACCTTTCCGTTGGTGTGAGGTAGGTCCATGTACGCAACGAACTGCGGTATCCTGCAAGAAGGGACAGATTCGTCAGCTTAACGTCTAAAGTACGAGAGCCTTCACCGTGCTTTCATGACCTACTGTGTGGTCTTGCCAGCTCCAGTTTCGCCGATAACGATCATAATCTGGCTACTGTTGAACTATGACAGCACTGTCAACACGAGCGATCGGGGTACAAATTTTTGACGCGCCATGGTATAAAACTCGTCCAGTTGACCATAAACCGGAAGTCTCTTCCGTGCTTCCAAAATATTCTTGTATTGATGTGTGTGGGAGCATTTGTGAAGGGATTGATGTCGTGTTCCTAATGCACAGAGGCAGAATTGGATGGGCCATGAGTCTCGAAGTTAAAAACGCAAACCATCGTACCAAGGCTGCGCGGACTTGGTTTGCGGTCACCCTTCGAGGCAGTAAACCAAACAGTGGCGAGGTAGTACCTCTCTGGCTTTGACTAGCCGGCAGTTGAGTAAGATATGGATCTTCCTCTTGCCCAGACATATCTTGAGGGCGCGATCCCGCTATACTTCAAGGAAAGTGCTACTCGAGAATCGGCGTGAACAAATGATGAAGAAAAACTGCGATTGTGAATGTGTGTGCTGTGCAGTGAGAGCCTGAGAAGCCAACTATTACTGGTACTGGTATGATGGTTCAGAACCTAAATACCGTGACTAGGCCACTGCCACGCCATTCACCAAGATTCTGAAAGCGAAGTGACGCTGGCACGATTCGGAAGTTCTTGGACGCGTTTCGCCCTTATTCTTATTCACGGGTCGGTCAACCCTACTCTCCATTTGGCAGTGTGTTCAGCAAGTCGTGCTGTAAGTGCCTTATGTATTGCTTTCAGACGTCGGAACGACTCGTATGACCACACTCGCTTTCACTCACCGACCTCGCAAACCATCGGATAATTTCAAGTTATGGCGTGTGCGAGCAAGTCCGCCGATCGCACCGGGTAAGGACTGGACTCGACGTTTTTCTTCTCTTCAATTCGCTTTAAACCTGGTCTCTTCCCCCGCTCCCATCGACGTCTTACCTTCGACATGTTCAACGCTGTTCATGAAGAAATCATGCTCGCTCTTCACAAGGAAGAACGAGCGTAAACCGACAATGTCTCTCGAAACCCGATACACGTTTGTCGTCACACATGCCGCCACAAGCGAAGCGTGTTCGCCGTCTACCATGACAGTAGAATAATTGTTTGCAAAGAATTGGAATCGCTGGGAAGAATACCGGCTCAAATTTCATATTTGGCCGAAATATGCTCTGCGACCATACCCCGCGTACAGGTAGCCCTTTCTTCCAACATTGTTGTGTTTGCTAACTTATGTGTCATATAGAGTGAGAGTGCAAGCTTCGACACACGCCGAGGATGGACGAGGCAACGAAAAGTTTCTTTTTCGTGGTACCACCGTACTTCTCTGCTGTCGCAAATAGTGTTCTTTGTACACCACACCCACACCACGCACCTCGCTCGTCGTCAACAAGTGTGGTAAGCCGTTGCCTTTCTTCCCAGCCATCTGTCACTCAATAGAACAACTTGCAGGGACGAAGAACGCTTTCAAGCGGTACGTCAAATCAACTCGCACGTCACGAAGAACGTTCACCGACATCCTCGACTCTTGCCAACAACAGGCATGGCAGTGGCATCTATCTCACCCCTCGTTCGTCGAGTACGTCCAATATCACTCCCTACTGACCCCCATCTCTTCGTCCATTTTCTCACCAATCCCAAGAGGCGGACGAATGCGTCTCTAACCTCTCTCCCAGCGCCTCCTCTCTCCGCATCATGTTGATCAACCGAGTCGTCATCGGGAACGCGTACAAGACGTACCGAAGCGCGCCCCAGATCGCGCCGTTGTCGCCCGAGTATAATTCGGTATGCGGAGCGGGCTTCACATATGTTGCTCACGTCGATGATGCGCTTTCCTTGCACGCAGGTCGAAGCGGAACCTAGGACAGAGTCGGATCTCGTTAATCCAGGTCAGTCGATGCGTTGTGCCTGTTCTTTCTTCATCCCGTGCTCGTGTTGATAACAGTGGTTGGTAGAGATGGTGATATACAATAATGACGTGGTGCGTCCGGCCTATGTCATCGTGTACAGGAAGAGGTCGCAGACCGAACCGAGTTGGAGCATGCTCCTCGAGAGGTTGATGCGGATTCTTCTTTTTCTGATCACATCGTCAGTGTTGATGAAGAGGTCATTATACGACCAGGCAAGGAGCTAGCTCCTGCTCGGCCTCGCTGTTGTTCCAGCGTTTCTCGGGTCGACGGACAACCGACTGACGGTGCGTCGGACGCTGGGTTGAAGCTGCACGTCATTTTTTAGACTCCATATGCCGATCGCATTGTTTGGTGGACGCTCACTACTCTAGCACTGTGTTATACTTGTCAATGTATCTTGAAAGCCCTTCCAATGGAATAATCGAGCAGTTATGGTTTACCACCCTACACCGTTGCATTCGCCTGTACCGATCGAACACTCTACCTCCGAGGATACTATATGTACGGCATAACGAATAAGTTGGAACGAAAATCTTCGTCCAGGGAGGACGCTGGGCCATTGAGTCCCTTTGCCGCATCCGTCAGGCACCCTCCTCCTTGGATCGGGGTCTATATGGTAGCGCAGAGGGGAATACAGAGTCGGGAGGAGCGGTTTCAAGCCTGCAAAAGCTCTCAGCAGGGGGCTGTCATGGCATCCTTATCGAATATGGGCCGTACTCGATAAGGATACCACGACATTAAGACGAGTCAAAGGAAAGAATGGGAGGCGAGTCAGACAAGCTAAGAGAGATAATAATCACATGGCAGATCGGAGTGAAACAACGAGGGGACGAGTATAGAGGGTCCGAGACACAGTCGTGACAGGATTTGACCGCTAGTACCCCGACTGACATCCTTCCAGTGCCATTTAGGGAGCTTCTAGCTCAGCAACGTCTGGGAAGTAGGCAAGGCAACGACTCGCTCACCAGATACCTGGACAGTGACTGCGTCCCGGGCAATTGCCTCACAGGGAGCGTGTCCTGCAGTGACCACAAGGGGTATGCATGTGTGACCCGTGAGGGGCTGGTCGCTGATGGGGAGATGCAGCGGGTAGGGAGGAGGCTCCATCTCAGCAGAAGCCAGCAGTGACCCTTCTCAGGTATGCCAACTGGGTAGTCCAAACCCTTGCAAATTGTTCAGCCTACGTGTTGTCACCCCCTTGCAGCACTGTGCTTGAACATTCCAGTACAGATTCGCGGCCCTCGCCAGAGAATCCACGGGTGGGATTTAATGAACAACACTGACTCTATACGCACGTTTCTTGCCAGTGTCTCCCCGCATGGGCTTAACCACCACACAGATTTGAAAATACAGCGCCCAGTGCTGCAGGTAAATAGTTCCAACATACAAAGATCTACATGGTACTCGTACACGTTATTCATAGTAAAAACACAAGAAAACCACACCAAGAGAACCACACCCCGACTTCTTCACACATCATAAACGACCCTCGCCCCAACCCACGCATACCGATAATTGTATTGATAAAAATTCCTCACCGTCCGCCTCCCCGCGAGCCTCGGCAACGTCGCGTACGACGCACCGAGCACCACCTGGTGCTTGTCGTCGAAAAAGTCGGTCGAGTACCCCGGGAAATGCGTCGTCGGCCACAGACCGTCATGCGAGCGCAAAGGAGTCGAAGTCCATTCCCAGATGCCGCCATTGGAGCCCTTGCCAGCGTATGCGTCGAGGCCGGTCGTCGCACTGATAGTGAGGCGCGGGCTCGTGAGCGCAGCACAACGGCAAGAGATACGAGGAATACGTACGGAACGGGGTGCCAGTTTCGGAACGCGACGTTCGTGCCGCCAGTGTGGCCGACGTCGTATGTGTCCAAGAAGAGTCGCAGCTCGGGCTCGGTCGGAAGCCGACCACCCTTGGATTTGGCGTACGCTGCCAGACCGTCGTACGACGTCAACACCGGCCAGTGCCTCGCAACACTCATTGGCACGGGTCCGTACAGCGTGCGGACCTGCGTTCACATGGAATGAGTCTCTTCCGCAACAAAGTAGGGTGGTGAAAAAACAAACCTGAATCCCTTCATCACTCACCACCCAGCTCGGCGGCACTTCCACCAACCCCTCCTTCGCACCTCCCTCCCAAAAGGTCAAGTACTCCTCATTGGTCACAGGCCTCCACTCGACCTTTATCTTGCCTACCTGCACCTCTCTCTTGGGACTCTCATTGTCCCACCCAAACACATGCCCGTCAACGCGTTGCGCAACCTCAGGCTTGAGGTCGTCACCCTCACAGTCATCGTGCCCAAGCGTCAGCGTCGCTGGGCCGAGGGTGACGGTGTGCGTGCTTGGCGGGTGGGCGGCCACGTAGGCATCCCAAGCAGCTGCAAGCGCAGACCACGGCGGGGACGTAAAACCTGGGGGTGGGAGTGTGCCCGTACCCGCGCGTTGGATGAGCATGTACAACAACGTCTGGCGAAGCGCACATCAGACACGACCCTCAGCCAAATACCGCATAAAGCGAACGTACCTCGACGTGCCACCCCTCATGCTCGAGCGTCATCGCCAGCATCCGGCCGACGTGCCGATCGAGCGTGCGTCGTCCAGCAGCGACATCCTCATAGAACCTTATCAACCGCGCACGTACGCGGTCGCGGAACGCCAGAATATTGCCAAGCGTGGGCCAATCTTCGTCTTTCTGCGGGACTTCAGAGTGGCGCTGTCGACGTGTCGATGAGATGCTGGGGCGATGGCGAAGAGAATAGAACACCTACGTGACAATGTTCAGGATCGTCCACGTGCGGGTCAATACCGCGCTACACAAGCCACGCATTAGCCATCAGCACCAAACATCACAGATCCTCCACCACAGCTCACTTCGAAAATCTGCGTAAACCGTACAGGCTCAGTATGAGGCTCGCCCAGCGCCCTGCTCATCAACATGTCCAAGAACCTATCTCGTGCATCAGCATCCCCAATTCACACTGTGCTAACCCGGAAACTGACGTAGGAATATGCCCAATGTAGAATAAACACTTGTGCCTCAAATCGATCGGCTTCTGGTGCAACATCTCTTGGGGAATCATCCCAAGCGTCACCAAATCCCACGCGGCCCACAACGCGCGCCAGTCATCTGGCGTCGGCACGCCAAACGACGCAACCGAAGGGAGCGGGACAAATGACACCTGCGGACGCTCAAGTAGGTAGAGCGTGGTGCGCCCCCCACCCAGCGTGGGCTGGGGCACGCCCTGCGCACTGATGGAGATGGAAAAAATGACACGAAGGCCGCTCGAGGAAAAGATGTTCAGCGCTTCTGCGGGAGTGGTCTGGGATCGAATGTTAGTCACCATTTGGCCCCGTCTATTATCACGCATTACTCACCAGAGCGGCTTCTTTGTCGTGGGACTTGACGAACTCGTCCAACGACGACGCTTCGCCGAGTGGTGTAGGTGTATCATCGACGAGGTAAAACGCCCCACCTGGGGAGAAAGAGAGTTTAGGCTAATGATACGGAAGCAGCGCCATCCGCATTACCTTCGGGGACCTTGACCCATTGCTTGTCTGCCAGACAAATATCGGGGACGGCCTCACCAAGGCGCACGACCGCAGTGTGCACCTCATTCGCATTAAACGGCCCCTCATGGGCGACGGCCAAGAAAATCTTATCGCCGTACCCCTTCTCGAGCTTGGACGTAAACGCCTCGAGACGGGCACCGTCGATAAAGTGCGGAGAGAGTAGATAAAGCTTCGAGGGAACGAATTCAGAGGTAGGGGTACTCGTTCCGGACAGCCCAGAGTCAGACTGACTGGAAGAGCGGGAGACAGAGGACGGAGACATGTTCAAGGGTCAAAGAAAAGGAAAACTCGCCAGAGACGATCGGGGTGCCAAAAAAACGAAGTGGCAAATTTATAGGTCGATAAGACGCACAAACACGTACACATCCGTGACACGCACAAGATCCGAGGCAACTCAGCCGGTGACTCGGCATCCCAGACAGCGGTAAACGGGGGAATGGAGCACCCCAAAAATGAGAGCGCGAAGCGCAAACTGTATTCGAGAAGACGGTCACGAGAACTCCCAGGTGGGGAACTCACATGTGGAGTTAGATGGGGGACGGGCATTGCAAAGCCTATCGCTAGCTGCGGGTGAGATCGGGTGAGGCACAATGACCCTGTCGCTAGGGGATTCAGCGGACATGCGGAGTCTGAATCACAGGTACGACGACGAAATGCAGGCCAAAATGAGACAACGGACGGCACAAACGTGTGCATCAATCGTCGATATCGGGGTCGTAGTGACCAAGCTGCGGTGATAAGGAAGAGGGGCGCCTCGTGCCAAGCGAGAAGTAAGACGGGTACCGAGATTGCCTGTGAAGTCGTAGGCAAAGTGCGAGTTGTGAAGGATGGATTGCGTGGGGGTGGAGGTTGGATGACTTGATGCACTCCGTTGATGCAAGAACACGGTCGTGAGTAGCGGGTCTAGCGGCAGGTAGACCCTCGGAGTGCGCGGTCGTTGAGAGGTGGTGATTCGAATTGGCTAGTTGGTTGAGGAAACGACATGTCTGGGTGTATTGGGCGGTCCAAGCCGCAAACATTCTTTCAACAGGTATTTTATATACTTGCTGCATGGCGTGCTAATGGCGTGCTTGCTTCGCATCACGTGCAAGGTAGGAGTAGTACTTCCAAAAAAGGAAACGCTAGTGGATGTCTATTTCTCCCAACTGAACCCACGATGCGTACGGAACCTCTTTAGATAATGTCTCAATACACGGATCCTATAGCTCTTACATTCGTCTATCGCGCCAATAACCCATACTTGATAAAAAAGAGCACCATCATTCCATACTCCCAACCTGCACCTCCTCGCCCTTTTTCTTCTGCTCCTTTTGAGCCTTCTCGACCTGCTCTTGGACATACTCGATTGACTTGAAGTACTTGACAGTCTTGACGTGGAGTTCTAAACACGTAGTCGTCAGGCCGGTTTACGGCGACCAAACTACGCACATACCCGCGGTAGCATCCTCGTCGACGACGATCAATGCCCAGGAGTGGAGTTGGAGCGCGGAAAGCGTCCACTATCGTACCGTTCAATACCCAAACATCCTGGTAAAAACAGCAACGCACCAAATGGTTCACACCCTCCTCTACACTCGGCAGATCGGGCCCAACCAAAAGAGAAGACAAGAGTCAGCAAGCCATATTTCACGTGCATACAGCCATCGCTGTCGACGTCGACAAGGACACGCACCAATCGCTTTGCTCAGCGCAAGGGCCTTGCGCTGACCAGTTACCACCACTACGACCTCGCGCGAATCGAGCACGGTAGCGACACCCACTGTGAGAGCCATCCGCGGCACCTTGGAAACATCGTTATCAAAGAAGCGCGCGTTGGCTAGAATGGTGTCGTAGGCGAGCGTCTTGATACGTGTGCGAGACGCGAGGGAAGAGCCTGTCAGAGGACGATAAGGTGTCAAACATTACGTCATATCGGGACGGGGACGGACCGGGTTCGTTGAAGGCAATGTGACCGTCCTCGCCGATACCGCCGAGGAAGAGCTCGATGCCACCATACGATTTGATGGTCGTCTCGTATGTATTGCATTCAGCGATGAGATCGTGCGCGTTGCCATCGAGGATGTGTACTTGCGAGGGGGGTATGTCGACTAGCGAGTTGTGAGCGCAAGAAGTGTCACAATGAAGGGTACGCACTGTGCGAAAAGAACTCGCGGAACATGAACGTGTGGTAGGATTCGGAGTGATCCTTCGGGAGACCGACATACTCGTCCATGTTGAAGGTGACGACATGTTTGAAGCTGGTACGCCATTGTCATCGACACCGCAGAGAGACAGATGAGATGGACGACGGACGAGAGCTTTCCCTCCTTGACAAGCTTGATGAGCGCCTTGTAGGTCGGGATCGGGGACGAGCCGGTGGGGAGACCGAGGACGAACGGTCTGTCGGCGGTCGGCGCGAAATCGTTTATGCTGCAGAGGGTGTGAGTGGGTGGGTGTATAAAGCGGGGAAAAGGCAGACCGCTTAGCGATGTAGGTTGCGATGTAGTCGCCGACGGTGGCGGGGTCGTCGCGGATGATGAGACCTGCAGCCCCGTCAGATGAGCCCGGGGACACGACTCACAACTCACGCATGACTAGTCAGATAAGAGAGAAAGAGAGCAAAGAGATAGCTCAAGAAATCGGCCACATGTAATAACCCGAGTGACCCCGTCGCACGCACGCTCGCACTCGGATTGGTCGTCTGTCTTGCACATGCTCGCTCCTTGCCATTTTCGGAAATGACACGTATCGCTGTCTCCTCTCCCCGCACGCTCCACGCGTCCAAGTTCGTCGGGTATGCATCCCGTCTTGACCACCCCGATTACGCCCCCAGCGTCATCGCACACATCGCCGCATCCCCTGCGCTGAAACGCGCCTCCCATCTCATGTGGGCGTACCGCACCGCACTCCGGACCGGTGCGCATGACGGCGGCGAACACGGCGCCGGCGCCCGGCTTGAGAGACTGTTGGAACTTCGCCGCGAGCAAGATGTCGTCGTCACCGTCGCCCGCTGGTACGGCGGAGTCAAGCTGGGCTCTGAGCGGTGGAGGTGTATCTCGGGTGTGGCCAAACAAGCCCTCGACCGGCTGGGGCCCCCGAAGGCGTAGCGTCAACGAGGTACCGTTTTGATGTACTGTTGTCGAATCGGGCTGACGCAGATACCGGTCCAGACAGGTATACCGGTGTATGTAGCCAACCCCGTCGAATAGCTCAGCAAATTTGTTAATCAAGTTTCGTTGGACTGATCCCTTGGCGTGTATGTCATGTCAGAAACTTGACGCTCAGGAGAACGGAAACTCCCCAATCCGGCCCCCGAAAGGTGTCTCATTTCCCTTGCCCGTCGTGAGTACCCACATGGCGCATGCATCAACACATGTCTCACCCTCAGAGCATGTGCCCCCACTTCACACGAGGGGATCTAGCACGTTGCGTGATACAGTAGCAACGTACAGGACCTGTTTGCGCCCTCCAAAATTGGACGTCCTCCCGGATTCCGCCAGTGATCTCCCCGACGGAGGAAACCCGACTCAGAACAAGATCCGCCAGGCATAGCAGATGCAAACTCACGTTTGTGGTCGGACTAGCCGAAAGTGTACTATCCTATCCGGTACCTTCGACAGTCCCATCAACTTCGGCAGTCTCTCGATCCACGTTGTCCCTACACCTAAACACTATTACCTATAGCATATTTTGAGTTACTGCGAACTCGAACTCGTGAAATTGAGGCAGAAATGAGCTCGATAGCTGTCACTCTGTGTGACTGCCGAAGTTACCAGGTAGGATAGTACCGCCAACAAGACGACGAGCTAGCAATGAGCAAAAAACCGTGGTATTCCACCAGTCCGTACGATCAAGAACAATGAAAAGGCGGTCGGGGACATGGTATAAAATTATCTATAATATGACCCAAGTGAAAGACAGGATGAATTGCGATCAAGACCATTGTTCAGTAGTTGTGTGTAGAAAAGGTGTATTGGGTATTGGCGAAGCCGACTCTTTGATTGGTACTGTCATACACGCTATAGAACCGCTCCCTACAAAACGCCCCACGCGTTAGTCCAACGCCATCCAGACCAAGAAAAAGTAAGTCGACGTACAAGAACGTATACCCATTCACGAAACCAAAGCTACCATTAGGCGGTACCGGCACCGATCCGAAATTGTTGACGATCAGATACACCCCGTCTGCAACCCCACCGATCGCAGCGTTGAGCGACCGCGGCCAGATCTGCGCATCGGGCGTCAGCACGAACGGCACGCCCCCGATGAGGAACACGAGCGGTTCCAGCTTGGCGTATTGCTCCGTGGTGATTTTCAGCAGGCCGGTGTTGGCGTCCATAACGCCCCCAGTCAGGTTCTGATATTTCTGGAACGCATCTGCAAAGGACGTCAGTGGCTCGAACATCGAACATTCGTCTGAGACAAAGGCACTCACCGTTGGCGATGAGGACGAGCGTAGTGCCCGTATCGACGATACCAGCGGCGTTCTCCAGGAGGGACTCAAATCCATAACTAATCGACTGGTCGATGCCCCAATAGTGAGATGGAGGTCTTCTCGTCGTCAACGGCACATAAAACACTGGACTCTTAATCGTGTCCTCGTCCACCCCGCCAAACGTCAGCTCCCCGCCCATCGACTCGGAAGACGGGATAAAATACACCCCGAGGACCTCCTCCCCGATCGTATGCTGGGCGTACAGATTGTCCAGTACGGTCGGGATCGTACCCCCGCTGCTGACCGTGCCGTTCGTCAAGTCGGTGGGGCCGACGCCAAGGATCCCATCCACACCTTGGAAGCCTTGACTCGTGCTCGCCACACCGATGGACTGTTTATCGATGACGAGACTCGGGGTGAGCGTGAGCGTGTCGAGGTACTCCTCCCCAGAGAAATTTCCACTTCCGTACGTGACCGACTAGGAACGCCCGTCAATTCGACGCAAGCGATTGGAGGAACGAAGAAAGACGTACAATTTGCGCCCCCGTGTCCTGACTCGTCGCCGTCTTGACGTACGCGTTGCCTGCACCCACCCACGTGTTGGAACTCCCGGTATCGACAAGCAGCGTGTCTGCCAGCGCGGACATGCCAAGTTCAGCGCACGATGCCCACGCGGAACATGAACGAACCACGTACAGTTGGTCGGAGGGCTCCCAACGCCAACCTGAGCGAGGTAAGAGAACATGTTGTTCGTGATACCATCCTCTGGGGCGCTGCGCTTCGCGACCTGGCCACCCCCACCCTGTCTTAACAACGCCCGCACACGAGCGTGGTCCATCTCAGCAAGATTGCGGTCCCCGAGCCCATTGATTCTAGTTGCAAAGCTGAGTGTAGCCTTGCCCGTGCGACGACCGACAGAAACCGCCTCGGCGAGAGTCACAACCAAGGTTACGAGGGTCAGCGAGAAAAGAGCTTTAGAGGGGAACATGCCAGCGCGCCCCTGGGTCGACGGGTTGGACAGGAGGGACTGGGACTAATATTGAGTCCATGCTTCAACTCGTCTTCTTATAAGCCACGGTGTGATCCGATGTGCGTTCCCATGTAAAGCAACCATGGTGCATAATGATTCAGCGTTGGCCGAGCCATCAATTAATGGCGTTTTACGAGAATGCACGAGGGCTCATACCGTTGGATCACTGCGGATTGGACAGCCATGATAGTTCGAGAACATGTGTCTGGTATTTATATCGACAAAACAAGAATAGCGCGTGGCACCGGCCCTCGGCAAAAGTACGCTAGAATATTACGTCACTTGCATCAGTGGCTGAGACGGAAGGTGCAACTCGTTTTAAATTCCACCGCGGACGAGTTGCCCGAGAAGTTTTCCACAGACAATTCTTTCAAAAGACAAAAAGCCTCAGAGGAAATCGTCCGGCGTGACTCGGAAAAGCAAAGCACAGCTAGGTCTTGCGGTCTCCCCCGAAGTAGGAACAACTTTCGACGATCTCATGCCCTGGCAAGGTAGAATTCAAGGTGAACGATTTTTCTTCCGTGCGGAGTGGCGCTAAAGAAACCGCTTACCTCGAAACTTGTTCTTGACAACGGTTCATCATCTGAGAGTGTGGATGAGTCATGACTTGGTCATGCAAAAGGGCACCGAGGCGGTCCATCGTGGAGGAAACGTGGCTGTAGTACCTTGAATGATGGTGAGTAACATGGCGCTGGCCCCGTGACAGCGCGTCAAACCACCGTTCTACATAAATGACACTCGGTATAGAGAACGACCATTTCTCGCGATGTCCGTACTGAATCGAGGGCACCAGGTGCAGGCACGCTTTCAAGACGCATTGGTTGCTCCACCCTTGTGAACGTGATGTCATACTTGAACGGGACGGTGGCTTCACAAAGCTCGACCCTCTGTTATACCATTGCAACCCAGAGCGACCCCCCTCCTCAAAGCCGGACCCCCCTCCTCAAAGCCGGTGATGGCTGCGGCAGTGTGAAGAGCTGGTATGCGGACGGGCGTGAGCAAAGGACCACAGGTGAAGTTTATGATCGTGTGAGATCCAGCCTGTCATTGGCTGGGAGACTGGGTAAGCAGGACAGGATTTTGCACAGGATGTCAAGATTGTGCACCAAACCGGTGAGTCCAGTTTGAAAGACGATGAAAGGCTGTTCGACCAATACGCTCGCCAGGCCGGCGACGTTAGGACTCAGTCGCCGTTCACACATTCAAGTTGACATCGCAGTCATCATCGCTGTGTAAGAGGCCCACGGAATATAGGGAAAGATGATGGACTTACTGTTGGAACCGCAGTTGCCCCCCTTTCGAGCGCGAGCAATTGCCGTTCGCACACACATCGTTTTAAGAGCATCGTGTAAGCACGCCGGCTTACCTAGGTCCCCAGATACATATACCATCCGTGATACTGAGTGGCAATCACTTAGTATTCTGCCCTTTGCTGTGACGTTTGCGCGTGGTGGTCAGACTGCTTACAGTGCAAATGTGGTCGCTGCTCGCGACAACATAATGTGCGTGCGCGAACGACGACGTCCGTTCGTGCATGTTTTCGTGCCGTTTTAGCCAGCGCGAAGAATCACACGTAGCTTGCCCGGCATCCACACTTTCGAGCACCATCGCTTTTTGGGCACTCTTGCCACCAATAACGCGCGGCATATACATACTACATAGTGTGTACAAGTGCGAAACTGTTGTCAACCTAGCCCGACCAGCGGGCAGCCATACTACATGGTGTGTACAAGTGCGAAGCTATCGTCAACCTAGCCCGACCAGCGGGCGGCCATTGCAGTCCTGCATGTCATGGCTCATGAGGGGCTGAGACTCGTCGTCGTGGAGCTGAGAGAAGTGATTTGAGTATCCCTTGCAGAAAGGTTGAACAAATTAGACCAGACCAACAGTGTGAGCGACAACATATACGTACCGTCTTCAAAGTATGAGAATAAAAAATACCCAACGTGTTTTTCATGCCCCTTGCGAATATTGTGACACCTCTGCCGACAGCACCCATAACTCTCCCAACACCTCCTAAAATCCATTCGAGGGCCCTACAGAGGTGTTGAAGAACGATGAGACCAGCTCCGTCTTCTCGCCTGGCTGTCGCCACCATGTTCGAGTACGGAACATTGAAAAAGAAGAACATGACTGAAAGAGTTGCGACGACCATGACTCTGGCGGAAAAAGAGATCCCTGCAAGCCATGAAAATACTGCAGCGAGGTTAGTCATAAATATAGTAAAATGGTACGAAAGCATACACTCTCCAGACGACACTGCTGCCCCTAAGAGCACGGTGTAGCCGATCTCAGCCAAGAAGAGCCCCTGGTAACAGAGCCAAAACCAGACGACGTAGTTTCGCAATTGTGAAACAGCACTGAACATGCCAAGGGCCGTTATCGAGGCCAAGGTGCCCACAAGGAAACGGAAGTTCTGAATGTGGGGGAAGGGAGGAGGCTGGCAGCGAACTTCAGAGGTGAGGTATTGAATGAATACTATGGCGCCAGCAAGCGTCGTTACGAAGAATAAGGTCTCGACGAGGACCAGGAAAATGCTTCGCTGACTAGGAACGATGGAAATCATGATGCTTGTAGGAAGGTTGTTGTCAGTGCTAGCAGTGACGACTCGAGTGAGCAGTAATTAGGGGTTTTATCATAACTAGATAAAGGTGTGACCAGCGTGACATAGTCACAGTCGGGTCATGCATGCATGATGCAAACTGAGATCTGAGACCTGAAGGGCTGAACGTTGAACTAGGGTCCAGCACTATTGTCGCAATTCCATCTACTTTGCTGCATACATGACCCAAGCTATATGCCTAGTAGCCTTCCTCATGGTCCCGTAGGTGACAGTTTTTTCACTTTGGAATGGCCTCAAAGGATTCTATTCAAGTTTGGTCTAGGTTTGGGTTGACAGTGTGACAGTGTGACAGCGTGATTTCTAGAACCATAACTCGTGGGAATCATGAGGTTAGCAGGTTCAACTGTTAGATTAGAATCGTTCGCTATTCACTCATTGTAGCTCTGTCCACTATCGCGAATAACATCTGCCGTTCCGTCCCGCGTCGCTCGCAAGTTACGTTCCCGGCATACGGCTTTTCAACATCAACCTCGCTATGAGTATTCTCAGACTCGAAGTTGGTCCAGGTCAGACTTTTTTTTCCGTCTGTCGCTTTATCCGACCGAGTGGTTCGGGGATTTTGCATCGAGCGGCCCAGTCTTTCTGAAATGGACACCTGCCTGTGACTTCGACGTCGAACGCCCCTACCTTTACTCACTGACGCCCATTACCTGCCCCCCCATGCGCGCCCGGCGTCGCCCTCGATTGTTATCGTCTTTACCGAGGGTCACAAGTTTGAAACGGTCGCTTTTCAGTCATTCATTTACTGTAGGCTTTTCATTCTTTGTGACACTCCTACTCTGTTTACCTTCAGTGAGCTCGATGCATGGTGCTCCCCAGTTGGTGCTCGCGGACAAGTCTTGTCTCACGGATACCACGGTGAGTTACGGTGTGCTCCACGGAGACTTTGTTTACGTTAGTCTTTCTTCTGCGGCCCTCGACCCTCGCACAATTTATCCCACCGCGTCTTCCTCCCTGTCTACGCATGCTTTGTTCGCAAACTAGTCGGGCAATACCAGTACCTCCGTATCGCCCACCTTCGCGAGCTCGTGCGTGTCCATGGCATTCCTTTCACTTCCGAGTAGCGGCACGCATAGTCGGTGGAACGGGGAATGCGATTGCCCTCGGGCCCATTTACCTTTCAAGCTAACCGTGTGCTGTTGTCAGAACGTACGGCCCTTTGAGCTCCCTCTCCTTCACCCACCTGCAGATTCGCGTGCTGAGCAAGTTAGTCATGCGACTGCTGCTCTTGGGGCACACCGCGTCCGAATCAGAGGCCCCCTTTCCTCGTGAGGATGATTGAGCGACATCGCCGTCAGTGAGACACTGGGAGTTGGTTTTCCTCATCTCATGGTGGAGGACGACAAGTTGGCCGACGCTGAATGCCAGCAAAGCGTGTCACCGACCAGATTTGTGGGGGGGCGTGCTCGGTCTACGGTTGGGGGTGTTAAGGAGCCAGTTTAAACTCTTTTCACCTTCAGCGACCGCGCTTCGTGTGCTGCGCAATGATTGTCGCCCCGACATCTGTTTTGCCTTCTACGTACAATCTTGGAGCGTATCAAGTGAGTTTACACAGCCTTACCGTACACGTCGCTCTCAGTTCATGTAGTCGACGATTGTGATTATTAACGTCGCGGCTGAGGTTGGCAGCATGCAGTGTGGAAGGCACAGGGTGGGACAACATTGAAGCAAACGCTCGACAGGACACAGTGAGGGCATTGGTGCTCAAACGGGCTTGGCAGAGGGGGGGATAGTCGTTGGACCTTGAAAGGACAAGGTAAGTTGATCGGTGATGCTCGAATGAATCCTGAGTGCGGTGAGGGGCGTGTGGTGGCAGACGAACAGTGGCACTTTGAGCTTGAGCAATGAGAGCATGTGCGATCGTGCTCGAACGGAGAAATATCTTTGCAATCTGGAGCACGGAGTCCACAAATTTCAAAAGACACGGCAATATGAAACGTTGTGAAACATCACTGTCCAACGTACAACAGTCCACAGAAACATATGATACGTCGAACCATTAAATAAAGTAGTCTTGCGAACCGGGGCCTTTCCTCTTGTCGTGAGGCCGAGAACCACATGTTGGACATTCCTGAGGCTGTTCAGTTTAGTTGGGTCATAATACCTGGGCGAGGACCATACGTACCATCTTACTCCCTGGTGCCAGCCATGTTTCCACGTCCTTCGTGTTGACCGCCAAGAGCGCCCTCCCAACGGTGAGAACAGCCCATCCAACGCCCAAGACAACATATTCGATGAACCAACAGACGTGGTGGATGACGATCAATCCAGCATGGTCATCCGCTCTCGCTGCTGCCACCGTCATATTCGAAAATGGCAAGTCGACCACGATTTTGTGAAAGGGTATTAAAAACATCAGCATTGCGATGACTTTACCCCGGGAGATCTGGATCGGCTCTGAAATAGCTATGGTGATGTGAGCGCATGGTAGAATGTGCAATGGCAAATCATACATGGAGCGGACGCTGCAAAGAAGAGGTACAAACTGTAGCAAAACTCTGCCAGGTAGATGCCGTGGTAGAGAAACTGCCAGCCTCTCGCACACGGCGAATTTCTTTGTGTAGCATTACAGATGCCAAGAAACAAGACGGGGGCCACGGCA
This sequence comes from Xanthoconium stramineum, assembly GCA_038090315.1. Lineage (NCBI taxonomy): Eukaryota > Fungi > Basidiomycota > Agaricomycetes > Boletales > Boletaceae > Xanthoconium > Xanthoconium stramineum. The sequence continues at coordinate 320 of JBBPMO010000779.1, read as the reverse complement.
CATGTGAAGATACCAAAGTTCAGAACATGAGAGATAGGGAGTTCATATGCGAGGGACGCAGTAATGATGACTTGAACGGAAAAGTAGTACAAAGTAGCAGAGAATGCCGAGAAAAAGAGTGATTCAACGAACACGAGAGGTCGATTTTGATGGCCAGGAACAAGGAGTTCCTGGACCCAGAGTGGTCCAGGTCTCACTTTTCTGGGGCGTCTGTCGTCAAAGTCTTGCCTTTTTTAGAAATCGTGTGTCAAGACGGGGGAGATGTGGCGTGCGAGGTTACTTGGTCACGAGTGTCCGTGGGAGAAACGAAGTTTGGCAGG
>JBBPMO010000778.1:0-16994 GCA_038090315.1 Xanthoconium stramineum | reverse complement strand
TAAACGACTCACTCCGTCCAGCGCGTTCGAATACCTGCGTAGCCGCATACCCTTGCTCGTGGAAAGACTGGAAAGAAATTCACCCGACTACTCGCATGTAGCCAAACATTGACACGGCACATACCTGGTGATCGCTGCAGCAAACATCCGTGTACCCGACGGTCAGCTCGGGGCTGTATATGCCTGCTATCTTCATGACCAGTTCAGCGGCTTCAGGCGTGCCGATGCTGCGCGATGACGTGAGACGGACGGACGGACAAACGAAAGATGACGCACTCGACTGGCAACCCGAGCTGGGGAGGCTCAAGCGGGGCGTGGTACGCAAGCATGTCCGCCTGTATCATGAGCGTCACGTTGACGTCCTGTGCGCGCAGCTCCCCTGCGAGGGCGTGTATAGGATCAGCGAGCGTTCCGCATGTGTGGAAACGGAGTACGCACGCGCATACGCTTTCGAGCCCAGCAATCCCTGCTCTTCGCCTGCGAACGCGACGAGCTCGACGTTGGTGTGGAATGTGAGGCCGAGTTCCTTGATGCGGTGGGCGATCGCGAGCAGGGAGATGGTGCCGGAACCGTCGTCGTTGGCTCCGGGTGCCTACGAACTCGCCGTTAGTGTCAGCCGGCGATCACAGCAGAGTGTACACTCACCCGTTGCGAGCCAAACGATCCACGCGAGTCATAATGACCGGAGATCAACACCGTCGACTGCGGGTCCATCGTGCCGGCGTATTTACTGGCAGGCACGATGCGCATGCGTCAACGTCAACGTCCAGGAAGCAGGTTCGAAAAAGCGCCCCACATACCAAACGACATTGGGAGAATAACCCTCCAAAAACGGTCTGAGCACGCACGCAGCCCCGCTCTCCTCGAACTGTCCCTTGAGCCACGCAGCAGCGACAAGCGCGCCTTCGGAAAACGAATGACGAGACTCGATTCCGGATGTGCCGTCCTCGTTGGTGAGGTAGCGGATGGCGCTGCGCATGTGGACGGCGGAGAGGCCGTTGACGGTGCTGGCGATGATGGGGTCGAAGTGCAGGGATGCGAGGAGCTTGCGGACGTGGTTGACGGCGTGCGAAGGGACGGGGCGGTATGCGATCGGGATGGGCGGGATGGGGGAGGCTTTCCAGTAGCGCGGGAGGAAGGATGAGAGTGCGTGGGCTGCAGGAGCATCTGGGACGGCGACAATGGCGGATTTGAGAGTCGGGTTGTGGTAGAGGAGGGAGATGGGAGGGAGGGCGAGGGCGGTCTGGTAGTCTGTTGCCGGTGGGACGACGGCGTCGTCAGTACGGAGCCACTGGAAGAAGTCCTCGACCTGAGTATCGTACGCGGTCGTTCGGAGGGTGTCGTCGATGGCAGATTCCTGGATCCATACGAGTTGCTCGTTGTCGGCTGGCAACGGGACGATCACCGGAGGGCCGCTCTGGGGAGTGAGCCAGGTTGTACAGACGGTGTTAGAGGGCTTGAAGACGGCCTGCTCGCCGTAGATGCCATAAAAGCTGTTTGCAAGACACGACGGAACGGACTGCGCGACGACGTCGGTGTAGGGGACCGCGAAGAGAACAGCGCTCGTCATCGTGTCTAACGACGAAGGTGTGCGTCCTTATCTACCAACACTAAAGATATCACTTCTTCTTTGACACGCCAACCGACACTATCCACTTCTTCGGAACTCCTCTGGACAGCAAAAACTCGGTCACCCCCTTGATCTGCTTCCCTTGTATTAGCACCTCGAGTCCAGATGCTTTACCAGGCGCCGGAGACACTGTCAACACACGAGTTTGCCAGCAAGCAAGGACAAGTTGGGGCACGTAACTTACCAGACGTTGCACACGCACATAACCGTCTCAGCTCGTCGGCCATCTCCTCTCCCTCGAGGAAAAATGGCTCAAACCCCGTCACCAGCGTACTCGCCTTTCTGCCTTGTCGAACCTTGACCACGACTGAAACCGGTTTCAATGGTCCCTTTCTATCAACAGTATCAGACAAGCAGAACCGTGGACTGAAAACATGACGAACTTGGCCACAGGATCTTTTCCCTCTGCCTGTATCTCATACCAGCTCTGCATCTTGTCCGATAGCCTTCGCACAACGTCCTCCCGCTTCATGAATTCGACGCCCTCAGTCTTGCCTTTGGCACATACTGCCGAAAGCAACACTTCGTCGGTCCCGACGTTGACATACGACCGATCCCGTGGGTTCGTGAGCTGACGCGCGTCGACGTACTTGTTTACTGTCGACTTCAAATCCGAATAACTGTACAGCGCCTCGGAGCTGGGGACAATGTCGGCACACCTCCTTGGGAATGAGACAGAGAACACGTACTCGAACCCTCCCTCGGTGAAAAACCTAGCGGACCCATTCGCAGCATGTGGCTTCCACAACTCTTTCACCTCCATTTCTCGCACCTTGGACCTTTCCTCTTCTTCTCTTCTCTCTCTCTTTTCTTCCTTGATCTGTACATCCCGGAGCGACGTATACGGTTGATGTGCAACCACGTCAGGGTGAGTCGCCGACACGGTCAACACAAGCGGTTCTGGTTTCATGTCTTTCAGTGACAATATCCGTTGCTTGTCCAGAAACTTGAAAAACGCAAGGAGAGTCTTGTAACTGGAGTGCTTGATGTCAATCGGCGGGTACGGAGATGACGCCGGCGGTGGTTGCTCATCGGATGAAGGCTTGCGAATGAACGCAGGACGGAAAGGTAGGATATACGACGAGTAGAACATGCTTGCGGGTACAGGAAATGACGCGGAGGTGAGGGATGTGAGGGTGGTTTGGATGGCTTGGAGGACGGCAACGCGTAAGATGTCAGAGACCTCTGCTGGGGTTTCAATCGAAGGCATTCTTTCGAGCGGACAGATCTCACCTTCCTTGGAGAACGCCGGCTCGCTCGGAACGGAGGTTGAGGTTTGGGGGGCAGAAATGTGCGTTTGCGGTTCCACCGGTGGTAAAGCCTCGGAGGGTGCAGCGGCGTTCGTGCTGTTCGGATCGGTGGTCACATCGTCGGGTAAGGACTCTTGCCTTTCGTCAGCGTCAGCCGGTTCCGATATCTGCGCGTCTGTATCAGTCCCTTCATCTTCCTTGATTTCCATGTCACCCGGAGGATCGGCCTTATTTCCCATATCGAATAAGTGATCTTTCCAGGTATGAAGCACGTGAACGGCCTTTCCCTTTGCACCTGCCTTCAACGTGTTCAGGTCCACTGCCAGTCTCCCGACTGCGAGTGGAGGCCCACACGTTGAGGTAGATCCAGACGGGCGTTGTACAATGCTGACGAGCTGCTGCGGCAATACGGTCTGGGTGGATACCTGAACGACTATGGTGGACCAATAATGTCCAGTCATACGAGGTTTGGCGCTAGAAACGCAACGAGTACTTACCACCAGGTATCATGAGGTCAGCACCGCCAACGAGGACAGGTATGACTGCTGCTGGAGTGGAGATCCAAGGGAGTAGGTCATACTTCTTCCAAAGTGTATAGACTAGCGTGCAGTAAAAGGTGCTCAGTCGCCAGACGCAATGTTAGCAAATGAGCGGTACCTGTAGGGATCAGATCATCTACGCCTTTTCCGACGGTGAACCAGAGTGGATCGCCCTCGGACGACAGGTAGACAATCTAAGCCAGGATGAGCGCTGATACGTCCATGGCGGGGTGCTACGAATGCTTACGCCAGGATCGTCCGTGTATGTTCCTACCTTTTGGGACATGAGCCCATCCGGTACGAGCAGGTCGCCGAGTTCAGGAGATATGCCATAGGCTTGTACGATGCGCTGCTTTAGCTTGCGACGATCAGAGCCGCGAAGTGGTGCTGTGGATCGTCTAGCTAGTGTCGCTGTGATACATGAAGACATACCCGATGTTTTGATGTTCGACAGCGGTTTCTTGAACATGCCAATTGGTGATTGAAGCTGACCAGGAGGGGCACATAAACACTCCTTCCCAAAGAGGCAAAGCTAATACACCTCTCAAAAAGTTTTTACTATGCCTCGCGCAACGTCGAATCGCATCTCGAGGACACACCAATCCTCCATAAAATCAGCGGCGGCAGGATCGTCGAAAAGCCGCGACAATGGCGAGGGAAGCTCGTCAGGCGTTCGAAATCCGATCTTCAACACCGAGCGATTTGGCCAGCATATCCTCAAAAACCCTCAGATCGCGCAAACGTATGCATCGATTCATGCTGGGACCGCAGCTTGATCACACTCTTACTTTCGCTTCGTTGCATTAGAATTGTAGACAAGGTACGTCACTACTACACATCGAAGCGCTTCCGAGCTAACGTTGCTCTCTAGGCGAACCTTCGTCCCACAGACAAAGTCCTTGAGGTCGGTCCTGGTACTGGAAATTTGACGGTTCGGATTCTCGAAAAAGCAAAACATGTCACAGCCGTCGAGATGGATCCTCGGATGGCAGCAGAAGTCACAAAGCGTGTCCAGGGAAAGTGCGTCCCGACTCTTTTTCCTCGTCGCATTTCATCCAACACGCCTCCCATACTCCCTCAGACCTGAGCAGCGAAAGCTCGACATCATCATTGGTGACTTTGTTAAAGCCGACCTTCCCTATTTCGACGTCTGCATCTCCAACACGCCCTATCAAATTTCCTCGCCCCTCGTCTTTCGGCTACTTTCTCATCGTCCACTCTGCCGCGTCGCCATCCTCATGTTCCAGCGCGAATTCGCCCTCCGATTAGTCTCCCAGCCCGGGACCGAACTATGGTCAAGACTATCCGCAAACGTCCAGCTCTACTCCAAAGTCGACCTCCTCATGCACGTCGGAAAAAACAACTTTCGACCAGCACCGTTGGTGGAGTCGTCCGTGGTGCGCATGGCGCCGCTTGATCCACCACCACCGATCAAGTTTGAAGAGTTTGACGGCCTCAATCGAATTGTGTTTTCACGGAGAAACAAGACGGTTCATGCGACGTTCATGGCCAAGGGAGTCATGGATATGTTGGAAAAGAACTGGCGGACGTGGTGTTCGTTGCAGGACAAGGTGAGCGACGTCGAAACGTTGTGCTGCGCATAATAGCCTTACCATTGTTCAGATGACCGACGACACTATTAGTATGAAGGCCAAAGTGGAAGAGATCTTGAACTCGACGGGGTACTCGGAACAGAGGGCAGCGAAGATGACGGTTGATGACCTTTTGAAGTGCGTAGCTTGTTGACGAGTCTGAGACAATGCTCTGATCTACTGATAGATTGTTATCTGCTTTTCATGATGAAGGCATCCACTTTGCATAGCTGTAAACCCATACTATGCCTGAAGAGGAGGAAAATGGTGAACACAACTACATTAAATTCTAAAGCTCAGATGCAGTGACCCCTGCGCTTCGGCTACCACCATAGTTTTCCCTACCAATAACGCGGTTGCGTATACACCCAGGCTTCGCTACTAGCATCACCAGAGTGTTCATTCTCTGTCAGGCACCAGGCGGGTGGGACCGTGGCGACTAACCCTAAATTTGTGTTTCGCTCCCGTGATCTCCCTGCGAGCTTTTTCCGCAATGCCTCAGCCAGGGCAACATAAGAAGCGTGTGGTTACCTACCTATACGCCGCAATTCCTTTCTCGATCTTTTTTTTTTGGTTCAAGTTGGTGGGCCTTCTCATGCTCCACATCACGTTATTTCCTCCTACAAGCAAGCTTGTGTGCCTGGATGCACTAAGATCATGTCCGGGAACCAAACCGAGGTGGCCACGAGTAGGTTGGACATAAAGTTTCGAGGCGATTTTTGCTTCTTGGAACCTCGGTGTCGCCGTCCGCATTCACAACCTCTTTTTACGTTGCCTTCAGTTTGGTGAACATCCTGCACGGCGGTCTAATCGTATGGTGATGATGATTTGCTAATCTTTTGGTGCAGGTTTCTATTTCAAAACCATATGTATCCTGGGGAGAGCGTATAAGATATTTTATGCGCTCTTCGGCAACATGATGGCATTCTTGACTGTGTGGATAGCGGCCCAGGTGTCGTTTGACCAATACTGCTACTATGTGATTGCACTTAGACTTGTCAGGGATAGCTGACGCATGCCGGAAGGCTGACATTTGGCCATGGTCGTCGTTCATGAGAATGTCAGAAAATATGTTCGTCGCGGATCTATCGCTGTTGGACTATATTGAAATGGCTATTGATCGGTGGGTCCGTGGTTTCCTGTATGATCATGAAGAAAAGCTGAAGCTGTTGGCCACAGGTCAGTATCAGGAACGCCGTGCCGCTAAAAATGAGTAATGTAAGAGTGGAAGTTCGGCGTAATTATTGAGCACTCTCGATTCGAAGTTCAATTCAGTGAGCACACCCGTGTCAGCCATATAACTTGGCAATAATTTTGGCTCGCTAATTACAGCCTGAACGACATGGTACTCATCTAGCACTTAACCCTGTCAGGCACCTGCTGGCATTTGTGTGAACTAGTTCCAACGATGCGATGAGACTATGCATGGAGCGTGTGCCCACGTTCGAGGCGAGGTAGGTCAGTGAATTAGTACCTCGCGCACGTGTCTGACATTGTACGTGACAATTAACATAGAGAGTCTTTTGTGCCTTTTCTGTCAAACGTCAAAGCTTCCTATGGGAATATCTCTTACTGCTTTGTAAGTCATGGATGTGAGTCTCTCGTAGTATGTCATGATGTTACTGCATTCGATAACCTCCCTTGCAGTGTATCGCCCGTCATCCGATTCGGAGGAATTAAAGACATTTTGCGTGATATAATCCGCGGCGTGGATTTCCACGAAGTGTTTGTTGTTTTATTTCCGACAATGCCTACATCTTATGAGGACGTGTTCCTGAACTCGAATTACATTGCGCTCAACATAGAAAACATACTCTATGGTGAGTCTAATGGCGTGTATCTGAAAGTGATGCAGACTTATAAGCACTCCGTGCAGGCATTGAATTACTTCTTTATTTCAAGACCATATCCATCCTGCTGAAAAACCGAGGAACGGATAAGAGATCCAATCTAATTTATGCGCTTTTCAGCAGCATGATGGTGTTCTTGATCACTCTAGCATTATTTGGCGAAAACATGTGGATGCTAGAATCTGGCTTCCCAGGAGGTCTTTACGCATACTGGAACACGAAAATCGGGGTCTGGTATATGGGTTGGGGGGCGGTAGCGGTCATCGTCTTGCAACTCATTACAGATGGCCTCATGGTAAGCCGTGCACGAAGATGCTAGGTTGTACACTCACTAATCAGCTCTAGATCCACCGCTGTCGAATCGTGTGGAATAGCTATCGCGTCATTGTCGTACCCATCATTCTGTGGCTGACTACCCTTGGTGAGTATTGCCCGCACACAATGCCCTTGTGACTGCTTCATTCTGTGTCTGTCTAGTTTTGGGAGTCCTGGTCGCGTGGGCCACCGATCCACCAGCGACTGACTTTCACACTGGTATCGCTGCCAAATTTGGTCTCGCGTACTGGTCCGTCTCGGTGTTCCTGAACACGACTTTGACGTGCATGATATGTTACCGTGTGTTGCGGCACGGTAGGAGGGTCCAAGAACATCTCGGAAACGAATACGCATCGTTTTATTTCGGCGTCGCCGCGATAGTCATCGAGTCTGTACTTCCCTACACACTCTCCGGCATCGCATTTTTGGTGACATTCGGGTTGGGGAGTCCGACATGGGTGACGTTCCTCTGTGTATTTTCTGATGATGGTGCGTGCTTTCGCGGCGTCTCCTGTTGGTCATCCTGGCTAATTGCATGACACATCATAGTGTATTTCACCGCAAATGTTGATCCTCCGGGTGCTCGCGGGGAAGGCATGGCGCAACAATACGTTCAGCCGACCCAGCTCGACGATCAAGTTCAGTCCTGAGGAAACGCCTGGGTCGAATGATTTACCAGCAGCGACGAACTCGTCTGCAGACATTGTCGAACGTGTTCCCCGGGTGGAGACGACATGACGGGAACCTCATACTAATGTAACTACGATGCGGAAGACTGGTGTACTGATATGTACATACCACGCGCCTGCGGTCAGTATTTTCCTCAAAAAGTAAGCCAGCCTTGATTTATAAATCTGAATTGTCTCTGGCCAGTCGACAGGGGAGAAAGGAGAACCATTCATTGTGTTATCGCATATATTACTCACTCATCGGAAAGCGATCCAGCGTAACAACATACGTGAGCATCTTCAAGCGGTGGACGGCCGGTCGGCGCCGAACTGCTACTTCATTTACTTCGCAAGCAAAGGTAGAATTAATTGTTCTAAGATTGGATTTGTCCCCCGACCATTCCCCCTTCAAAGAACTTGATAGGGGAAGAGAAAAAAGTTCTTGGGCGATCTGGCAGGCACTCGGATGATCATTTGCTGGCTGGCTCAGTGTCTCGAAGATCTTTTGAACTGCTCTCCTGTGACTTCCTGTGATTCAGGGTTCCCTACCTACAGTACTTGTGGCGTCTGCTTGGCACATGGTCCTTTCTCGGCGGCCCTGAGACCCATTCGACGAACTACGGCTGCTCGTGTGAACATTTCGACCAAAGGCCTCGCACACGAGTCACATAAAGATTTCGGCCGAGGCGACCTGCCGCTCAACGGCCAATTTGCTACAGTATTAGGAAGTACCGTACCTAAACTCCAAGTTATTGTACTTTTCGCTCGGTTTTCGCTTGTAGACCAGTCGTGATACACGTGCCACTGCCACCTTTCCAAGTTACCCGAGTACATGTACTTGCTACTACCAAATACTAGCGCTCAACGCCGTGTGCTATACATACCGTATGGGGGTTTCGGTGCATCATAGTAAACCCGACCCTGTATGAATTCGTCACAACTTACCTTGTTCCGTCCCCTTTCTGGTCACATCAGGGTCTGCGATGGGAACTTCTTCGGGTCCTGCGGACTGGTACTGATCGTGTCACTGCCTTTGACTCGCTTCCTGATGTGCCTGGTGATCTGGTATGTTGATAAAACCTCGCTCAAGGAATTCTCTCCCTGTTCACTAGGTGATCTCCTCCTTCCGACTCATGACCACATCAACGTCAGATTCCGTCCCCGAGGGGAAAGAGTTTCTAGACTTGTTTTACGTTGGCATTAACATAGAGGACATCCTGTATGGTGAGTACCAAGTGTAGGCACCGTCATGAGGTGAAGATTTACTGGTCTGCGCATTCAGGCATTGAGCTATTCCTCTACCTGAAGATCGTTCGGATCTTTCTGAGTAGAAGGGGAGCTCATAAAAAATCAGACTTATTTTATATGGTTTTCAGCAGCATAATGGCGTTCTTGGTCACAATTTGGGTAGCCACGCAAGCGATATTCGGCGAAAAAATGTGGTTGCTTGACCCAAACTTTCCAGGAGGTCCAAGCGCTTACTGGAGGAAGTACATCGCAAGTTGGTACATAGATTGGGGGGCGACGGCAATCGTCATCCTGCAGCTCATGACGGATGCCCTCATGGTAAGATTTGCATGAGGATATTCGAATGTATACCCACCTACTAACTGATTCCAGATCCATCGCTGCCGGGTTGTGTGGAACAGCTATCGCATCATCGTCATACCCGTCATTGCATGGCTGATTACCTTTGGTGAGCACGGCTCAGCATTCTCCTTTGTTGTTGCTTCATTTCGTGCTCATCTAGTCCTGGGTGTCTCGGTCGACTGGACCACAAGTTCACCCGGCGGAGACTACTTCACTGGTGTTTCTCTCCCACTCAGTCTCGCATATTGGTCCGTCTCGGTGTTCCTGACCGCAACCTTGACGTGCATGATATGTTACCGTGTGCTGCGGTATGGCAGGAACGCGCAAGAGCATTTCGGCCACGAACACGCGTCCTTGTATTTCGCGCTCTTCTCGATCATCATAGAATCCGTACTTCCATACACCTGCTCTGGCATTGCTACCTTGGTGTCATTGGGGATGAAGAGTCCGACATCGGTGATGTTTGTGTCCATATATTTCCTAATGATGGTACGTGGTTCAGTGGTGGTAATGGTTCTGGCTAAGCTGGGTGCCGTAAATCATAGTGCATATCACCACAGATGCTCATTCTTCGGATGATGACGGGGGAAGCATGGAACCACAATACGTTCAACCGACAGCATTCCACACTCAAGTTCGATCATAGCAGTGTGGATGCACCTGGGCCACAGTATTCCTACAGAGACCAGACACAAGTGGATTTGTCGACATTGCCGGATGCGTATCTTCCAGATGGACGCAACAGGGCGAGGATCTCAGAGGTGTAGCCGACATATCCGGATTCCGGGTGACTGGTGCGCCCGCGCATAGAGACCACAATCCGTGATTAGTTTTCTAGAAATTGCAAGACGACTACCCATTGGCATGATATGCAACCAGGCTAGCTGATAGCCTGTGTCTTATAGGTAAAGATTGATTGCCCCTGCCTCAGTACCGCCGTGTACTCACGCCATTAGAAGCAGCGCCGTTGCCATACTTGATATGTATATACTTACATCAAAGACATTCAAGGCCAAAGACTCTCACTCGTTCAGTCACACGATCCCTGAATTGCCGCCCATTTCATACAGATAGTAGAGTACTTTGTAACCAGCCTCAAAAGGGCTTCTTGCGAGAAGCCTGAACCAAGCCGGGTCCCGGCTTAGAGTTACACCTACACACGGCTCAATGTTGAACATTCAATACACTCCTTATCAGGTACACCCAGGGACTCGTGTGAATACCTTTAATTTGCGCTTTCGTTTAAGGGTCTTCCTGCGTGACTTCCCTGCGGTTTATTCTTGGCAAGGACGACTGGTACGGTGGGCGAGAAGGATCAGCTTAGGTTTTTTGAATAACCGAGTCGCGACTTGGCTAACTCCCACATGTGACTAAGCAAGCTTTGGGGCTGGTCACTATTCCTACTGGCGTAAAACTGAGACCACCCTTGTCGGATATAGGTAGGGACGCCAGATACTTAATTCTTGTGATATACATATGCTAGTGTGAGCTACAATACGGAATGACCGCCACACTACAGGCGAAGCAAAGACAAACGACTTCGACCAAGCTGGGTAACGAGGATGCCGGGACGATCTTGGCGATGTGGACCTTGATGCCTGGTAGGGTAGGCTGAGAGGCTGAGGAGGCAGGGGATGCCAACGAGGTATCGGGGGTGGTGGTGGGAGTAATATACATGGCGGATAGATTTATAAAGGTGGGAAGACGGGTTTGGGTGGGGAAGGATGACTGTATGACAGCCTCCCTGTACTCGACGGCGCTGCGAAGGGATTGGCGGTCGGTGACCAGGACTTGTTGGAGTAGGTGTCGTTGCAGACAGTGGCCTTCGACACGAGCATGAAGGCGGAAATAAACAGACGATGACCCGAGGATCCCTGAGCACTGAGCAGTCGGAAAACGCGCCTTAAGCCTCTGCAGGAGCACGAGTGCAGCAAACATTAGGCAATAGCACGGGTCAGGCTGACCCGCCGGGGTCTCGGGTACGGGTATTCACAGGGTACGGGTACGGGTACGGCTGGTCGGCACCCGTACCCTTACCCGTACCCTCGGCCGGGTATTTCCCGATATGGTAGGTCGCGGCAATCGCTCGCTCACTCGCTCACGCTACTCTCCGAACTCCACTAACGCTATTGCCCTCTCGTCCTCGCGTGCCCGACTACACGACAACGGAGACGCGACAACGCAACAACGACGACAACGATGACAACGACGTTGTCGCCCTTGCACAACAACGTCGTCGTCGTCGTTGTCGTCACCTTCGTCCTCGCGCGCCATCACCCTCCCTCACCCTCACCCTCGTCCTCGTGCGTCCGACAACACCTCCTCGTCCTGACCCTCTTCCTCGCGCGTCCGACAACACGACGACGACAACAACAACGTCGTTGTCGTGACTCTCGTCATCGCGTGCCGTCGCCCTCCCTCACCCTCACCCTCACCCTCGTCCTCGTGCGTCCGACAACACGTCCGCGCCCTCACCCTCGTCCTCGCGCGTCCGACAACACGACGACGACATTGTCGTCGTCGTCGTCGTCACCCTCCTCCTTGCCCTTACCCTCGTCCTCGCACCCTCGCCCCCACCCTCACCCTCGTCCTCGCGCGTCCGACAATACGACGACGCCCGGCAACACGGCAACGATGACGACGACGACGTTGCCCCCGCGCAACAACGTCGTCGTTGTCATCACCTTCGTGTCGTGTGCCCTCGCCTCGCCCTCGCCCTCGCCCTCGCCCTCACCCTCGTCCCTGTGCGCCGGACAACACAACAACGGCGACAACGACGACGCTGTTGCCCCCGCGCGACAGTGTCGTCGTCGTCGTCGTCGTCGCCACCCTCGTCACCCTCGTCCTTGCGCGCCCGATGACACGATACCCCACGGGTATACCCGCTGCAGGTGGCTGAGGGTACGGGTACGGGTCTCCAGGGGCCGCACCCGTCAGAAAACCCGTACCCGCCTACCGGGTACGGGTTTTCGCCGGGTACGGGTACGGGTACAGCTCCCGATACCCGGGGGTATACCCGTGCTATTCCCTAGCAAACATGACGGACGAGTGGAGTTTTGTCCTGTGCAACGCATAGGCTGTGAAGTGGGGTAGCTTGACTGTCGAGTTGGAGGATGAGGGGGTACTCAGGGCAGGAAGAGAGATGAGTGATAAACCGTGCACATAGTTTGGAAGTCTGCTCGTGGCCGTAAAATGGGTCCTGCCTGCTCAAAGGCAGGACAATCACCATGACATGCACGAATGCAATAAACTGTTTCTCGACGGCAGTACTGCACTTATTGTCGTGTGACATTCACCAGCTTCGTGTACTCCACCATCATCAACCCAACATAGGTTCATACCACAGATCAACACGAAGTTGCGGCGACTCCCCAATGACATCGCACGTATCGCGATTCGCCAACAGGGTCAACAGCTCATGCTAATAGAGGCCCCGAAGATCAGCCCAGACCTTGGAGATCTACAGTCTGATTCTGACAGTATCAGTACAGGGTGCGGCATACTACTGTGAGTCTGTGACAGCACGGTGGATATCTAGAGTATCTGAAATAACTATTTCAATAGCTTGACTCAGTTTATAAGGTTAGACTGCACAGGTTGACGACACCCTGACGCTAACTCATTGTCCCACTGCCCTAAATATAGCCGATGAGTTCGAAACAGCAATCCAGTGGAGCTCATTACTCGATGTAAGTTTGAGTTCTAATGAATGTTGGCTAACTTACAGATCGAGACAAAGATCCTCGTTCGTGTAGTTGGCCACAGAACAAGTCATTCACTCAACTATCCACTGGCGACGGTAAGCAATTTCCTTCACTGCAACCCTGTTGTTTGTACTCCACTTAGTTTCTAACCTTATTTCGCAGGCCCGTGCTCATAGACCATAAAAGTGGACGGTTCAAAGTGCTTAGTCACGGTTCGTCAGTAGCCTCCCTCCTTGGCACAATGGTTCGTTGTGCTGGCTGCTCAAAGTCATTCCCAAGGCTGGACGTGGACGAGTGCTCTAAATGTGTCAAGCGAGCCGCTAATCCAAACGATGAATCCATCAAGGTATTCATCCCACCATTGTCGTCAGTCCAGTATTAATTCTATCCGGACCTGGTAGGCTGCTCCACAGTGCAAATCGTGTGGTTGCACTTTTCGTTTTCTCTCTGGAAGTCTTTGTGCAGGTTGTGAGCCTGATACCCGTAAGTCAGCCACATCCTAGTGAGGTCGTAACTTGGTATGAGTCTGATATATCCTGGTGCATTCAGAATCTACGAACTCCAGTAACTCTGCACAAGCTACTACTAGTACGCGCGAAGGGGCTATTCTACAACGCATGGAAGTCTACTCGTCTCGGGCATCTCAGCATCGCCTTAACTCCCGTCCCAAGAATTTCGGTCTGCAAAAAGCAGCCCAAATTAACGAGGCGACTGCAGCGCTCAAGCGGCAGGTCCACGTTGAGAATCTGAACATATTCGTCAGCATCTATCTTTGTCCACCTGACAAATCCAAGGCTGCGAAAAAGGTTTGTTCACTAGCCAAACATCCAATCTTTGTCGAAGCTAATATCTACTAAAAATTAGTATCACATCCCACAAATTCCAGTCATAGTCGAGATGCGAGAAAATGCTGAGAAGATTCTCTTGCAAGTTCTTATGAAGGCATCAAGTGTTTACGAGGAATCCTGCAAAGGAAACAGTGCGCTCATGCAGCTGCCATTGTTTGACCGGTTAGTGTTTGATACAATCTAAGAGGCTATGTACTCATTTACGGACCATTTCCTTTAGCGAAAATGCAATCTTTGCAGTTGCCCACTCGACGACTGACTGCTTTCACTTAGAGCAGTCCTATACCATGAGTGTAACTGTTGGACAACTGTATGCCCGCATTAAATCTATGGGTGTGCTTTCCGAGAAAGACAAGAAGTGAAATGTTCTATCAATTCGTCTTTTATTGAATGAGCCAGTAAGTCTTCACATTCTGTACACTTGGCTAAGCTAAGAGTTAGAAGACGGATCCAGAGCCTGACGACAGCGAGCTAGATGAGGAGTTTAACACCAAGTTAAGCATCAAATCTGCAAGGAAGTCTCTTTCGCGTTCCAGTGCCAAGGCATCAGCAAGTTCCCGTCGAGTAAAGAGGGCATTGCCAGTGGAGTCCGCTACACAGCGCCAATCTCAAGGTACATTTTAATTTTGCATATACAAGTAACTAATTAATTTGTGGTCTAGACGACACAACTAGTACCAATATGGACTTGGATAATCCACCAAAACGGTATAAAAGTGCTTATCGACCCCGAATTTCTTCTGTCCGTGTTGAGTATGAGGCGTTTGAGTTTCGGCGGTGGGAGTGTATTGTTGATGGTGATGGAAATGTCGATATTATACAACACAAGCAAACGGGAACCATACTTGTTGCGAAACACTGGCAAAGATTCATTCGTGATGGATCTCGCAATGGAGGCTATATTGCCAGTGGATTAAGCAAGTTTGCATTCAAGGTGAGCTTGACATGCTACATGGTATCCCTCCGTGTCCGCTAATTATTATTGTCGAAGGGCTTATATAATTCAACCGAATATGCCATTTTCCAATGCAAGCCAATTTCGTCGTGTGAGGGGTCCAACAAAGAGGATCTTTTGCACGAATTGCACCTCATCCATCTTGCAAGTTATTTTCTCAAGTCGTTCTATGACCGGGCCAAGGCATGTAAGGTGAAACTACCACGTAAGCCTTTGTATGTATGTCATATGTGATGATCTAAACATTTCTACCAGGAATCATGTGGAATGTTGAACATACATTTCTCGGAACCGTCGAGGAAGCCATTCCCCCCAAACCAATGGGTGATTTAGAAGATGACCGCACTTTAGTGTTTAAAACATTCCTTGCCGCGCCCTTGCTATCATGTGATGGGTTGTATCGAGAAAGGAAGTTTTGTGGCAATACTGATATTCCACAGAATGAGGATCGTCTTGGGCTGGCAATTGATGCCTATATCCACCATGCCCTTGTAGACAGTGGAAAAACAGTTCTGCTTTCTGATGTGCAAGGTATGAGAGCCCGAGAAGTTTTATCCTATACATGAACTAACTTCGAACTGGAACAAAGGCATTGTTGCACCCGACAGTTCAGTCACCTTATTTGACCCTCAAGCTCATACGTATGTGTTGTTATCATCTAGATGAACCTATTCTAATATTCTCTAGTCTCGAGCAAACATCAGGGCATTGGGACAATGGAAAGACACAGATTGAGGCATATCTTCAAGGGCATCAGTGCAACGTCATTTGTCGTGGGCTCAACCTTCACCTGGAGAACATTCCAAACAATACAGAAAGATTGGACAATGAGAGGGAAGATAGCATCCAGTCAAGGGCATCTACCCATCCGTTACGATTTGGTTTTGACTAGATACCTAGCACATATATACATAGATGCTATTTGATCAATGGTAACATCTTCGTAAAAATCTCCCAAATGTTGTCCGAAGTAATAGTCTCAATGCCTAATGTTTCAAATGCTCTCTCAGCACGAGTAGCAAATCCAATGCTAACAAATCTAAGTAATTCCTCACTACCAAGGGCAGCTTTGAGGCGACAGATGACAGGAAGAGCCACAGGAAGAAGACAGTTCTTACCACCATACTCTGCTGCTAATGCGATGGCTACATTGGGTGACACCCCCGAGGGCAACTGCTTTGAGGCATCAAAGCAAACAGGATGGTTGTTCAGTCGCTCCCGTAAGTGATCAAGCTCCTCTTGAATGAACCTTGGCCACAGCCATTGGACGAGTTCACTTTTGATGTATTAGCAACACACTCACTCCAGAGAAACCAAACAACTTACTAGTGCAATGGATCAGTCGAATTGTATATTCCTTCACCTAATTCCCACCATATCTTCACATTTTCACCCCATTGAAGGCGGAGGCGCAGCCACCCCCGCTCGATGACAATATTTTTAACGCTACGAAGGAAGCGATGGGGGGGTAAGTCATTGGCTGAGTATTCAGGCGCAAACTCCTCCCTATTGAGAAATGAGCAGCAAGCATGTTAGACTTCTACAGAATGACGTACCGTAATGCATTTGCTAGCCCAAAAACTTGGGTGGTCTCGCTTCCGCAGTCCGTTGTAGTTTGAAGAGGCATGCCACCAACACTTTCAATTGTGGTGAGATAGAGATAGGCAATCGCAGTCTTCAGTCGGTTATTTGGGACAACCCATAGCCCAAGCCATTTTCCGGACCACTTGTCACGGATTCCCCAGATTGGGAAGCCTATGCGCGAGAGCTTATCATGACCATCACCAGACCACTCATGATGAGGACCAAGCGCAACAAGTGGCTGACGAGAGATTTTTTTTGCCGTAGGATCCCGTATTTCGAATCCTGCAGGATCATGTTGGCGCATTTCAGCAGTAACAAAGTCGCGGCTTATATGGACACCTTCATCAGCAAACTAACCCTCCTCTGGCCAGTGTTGGCCAGTGCTGGCCAGCAGTTCCACCTGGCCAGCCACTCCAACAAGGTACCTAACTGTCAAGCCTTCTCTAGAGTAGCCCAGGATGTACCAGTA
>JBBPMO010000777.1:0-16998 GCA_038090315.1 Xanthoconium stramineum | reverse complement strand
TGATGTATGATCGCAATGGAGACAGCGGAGGTTTGGGAAGAGTGGTTCAGTGGTAGGAGGGTTCGAAATGGTTGTGAGAGACTTCCAATCGAATCCATGCCAGTACGTGAAGTCTATGGACCGGATGCGACGTGTGTAACTCCGAAGGGTATCCCACTCCGTCTGCGTAAGGACCCTAATAGATGTATAGCACTTCGATATTCAATATTCAGTACCGAATGATGTGTGAGGAACGGTTGAGATTGTCTTACTTGTTCTGTCGGGGGAAAAACTGCTTCTGGAAGGCATTGTGCCAAAGTGGTTGGGTCCTCCAGCTCCTCCCACAAGACATCCAACGCTGGTTCTTTGAATGCGCGGCACGTCCTAGCCAAAGCGGGTAGGTCGGACAGTCTGCAGCAACCAAAGATATTCAAGAGAATCTCTTGAATCTCCAGTGCGTGGTGCATTGGACGGCAAGGATATGATCGAAAATGATTACTTAAACGAAAGGAAAGCGCACAAAGCAGGCAGTGTTGGTAACACTCCGAATGGAACTTGGTCCGTCAATTACGTCTACTGAGTCGTTCAATCAGTTGAATTCGCTTGTACGTACTACATGTATCATTAATCGATATCTCGTTCGTCCAGCAAAAAGTTAGTCAAGTCCTTCACATCCTCTGAATCATAAATCAACACGACGGGCGCCAAACATGTGAAATCAAGAGAAAAAAGTCAGTTCAACTATAGCTCGTACATACAACAGATCCACACCAAGTACGTAGATGTGAAATGAAAAAAAGAAGGAAAAAAGCGGGAGTAAAATTTGTCTAGTCATCTGTCTTACATGTCCTCGTAATGTGGCTTGGGAGAACTGATGGATAGTTTTCCTTGCAGTTTCCTTTGCCGCAGGTTCTTCACTTCGGTATTGATAAGATCGCGGAGGCGTTCGAGGTCTAGGCTGCGTTCGGCTCGCGAGCCCATCAGCACATTGCGCCATATGCCAGCCGCAGCAACCGAGTTGTCAATGTTGAGTTGCATCGGCCGGTGAAGGCGGACCATCTTTTGCATGAGGTGGTCGGGGTTTGCATAAATCGCGCCTGGCCATGCAACTCGGATTGCGAACCACCACCCGAGGGGCTAAACTGGAGTCAGAAGGTTCCAATGGGCACCTTAACATGACTCACCCGGCCGTCGGGGAGCGTTCGCTCGGGATAGGAATCATATGTGGTCAATGAACCATCTGGTAAGGAGAACCTACAGGACAAGAGGTTAGCTAAAATTCCACAAATCAGGGATTACTTGCCTATGCACGACCCAGTGGTTCGCATCCGAACGATGCTTCGCAAGCACGACAATCAACCGCGGAGCACCATCGAACCCGAACGGTGCCCACAGTTCTCTCAGCATACCACAGGCGTCTCCATGTCGTCCGTTAAACACAGCAGTGCTAATAGCGTCTGCCATGTTGGGAGGCACAAACAATCTATCCACCTTTCCTCCAGGAACGTCCGTCATTCGACTCCTTACATAGCGTTTGTACGTTTGCGTTGACCAAATACTCAAAGCGACCTCGTCGACTTGTTGTCCTCGAGTAGTGCTTGTGAGGGCCGCATCAATTTCGCTCATTGGCCAGATGATAGCCCAGTTCAGCAATCGTTGGTGAATACGTTGCCACGGCGGCGGCATGGTTTCATTGCTTTCGTGACCAGAATTCCACAACTGTGAACTTTGTGAAGGAACAAGTTCCCGTCTGTTCGCTTCTTGCGGAAGAGCCGGCAAAGGAGGGGATGGGCCTCGGCGTTCGGTATAGTTACCGCTATCCGGAATCTCGGGAAGACCAGTCTCGGTAAATGCACCATGACCCTCCTCGTATTCATCTTGATCATCTCGAGCAACCTCCCATGTCTTGTGAGTGATCGCAGATTGGCTTCCTCCGGGCTTCACTCTGAGTTTGTACAGCTCTTCCTCAAGGAATTGTTGTCCAGGCGAATCGTCACGTTCCGCGTTCAAATATTCACGTGTCTCCGTCAAGGTCGGTGCGCCGAATCGCTGGCTAGCATTCTCCCCAGTGGTGTACTCTTCGTCTGTGCGGAACAACCGACATCAAGATGCACCCCGTGGACTAGTTTGTTAGCACTCACCGACTAATTCAGTCTCGTTAGCCTGGTACATCGACTCTGCCATAGTGCCCGTCACTTGTGTGTTGATGTTGACAGTTTGAGTGCGGGGCGTCTGTGCATACTGGTCACCGCCATCGGTGTACTCAGTATCTCCGCCACGGTACTGTTGGCGCGAATCGGTGGTTTCAGCATACGACTGTTGGCTGCGAGGTGGTATAGACGCGTTGAAAGACTGAGGACTTAGGACGTCAAGGCGCTCATGCATCTTGATCATTCCATTTATCAGTTCCTTGGCCCACTCAGGAGGCTCCTGCTGAGCGATGGGTCAATCCATTGAAGTTCATGTTAACATTAGAGAATACCTACGGGAATCGTGGGTTCCCAATCGCCATCAAGGTGGACACTTGGGTCATGGTCATGGAACGACTTGCGATACTGTTTGATCGACTGTAAAAATGGATGGTAAGCGTCGTAAACGTTTAAGGGAGATGGTTTTTACCTCGACATCGGACTTCATTCCTAACTTCTTGACACGCTGTCGGACAGCTTTCCGGAGTGCCTTTTTGACGACCTCGTGCGTACTTAAATCATCCATCTGGTGGAGAAGAATGCACAAATCCATGTCATGGAAATGAGAGTTCACGACTTCAGGTTCCAAAGTACTTGGCGCATATGAAGTGCGATCACCAGCACCGCGTGCCGCAAGGGCCTGAGCAACGATCTCCTCTTCATCAGCGTTCAGAGAGAAAGAGGGCGAGGGAGGACGGGAAGGTGTTGGAGTAACTGCACCGTCTTCTTCGACAGGAGCTTGAGAACGAGAGCGAGACTGGCGAGACTGATTGGTGCGTTGCGTCAATTGGGTATGCTGAGAATGCTGGGTGATATGGGTATGGTGGGAAACATGCGAGATCCTGCTTCCACCCCCATTCACCAGCGAATGGACCTGTGAAGCTACTTGAGAGCCAACCTGAGAAGGAGCCTTCTGCGCCCGTGCAGCGGCGGCTGCGGCGTGCAGAAGATCCTCGTTGGTGGGGGCATGACGGTAGGGAGAGAAAGGCCTGCTTTGATGCGAAGGTGACATGGGACTGGCGGGAATGATCGTAGGACTGCCGCGTTTCGACGCGGCACTGTCATCGTTCACATGAGATGTGCTGACGACCGAATGGTGCTGCTTTTCTCTCACTTCTCTTTCGAGAGCTTTGCGCATCGCTTTCAACGGCGCTTGGCTTGGTGAGTCAGAGGGAGATATGCTGGGCGCACGATGGTATGAACGGGGGGAAGTCAGGAGTTGGTTCGTCCGTCCCGACGGACTCAACAGGGTACTCGCTGGCAAAGGGGGATAGTCGGTAGCAACGCGAGACTGGGATTGTGATTTGGAACCGGCACGAGACCGTCGAGAGGGTGACATGGGTGTCTCCTCGGGAACGGTGCTGCGTGCAGTTGGAGCTTTGCTCGAGGCCTTCATTTGCTTGAGAGAGGAAAGTCAGACAGATATCGTGGATTACGGACAGTATGAGACATACTGAACGACCAGTAACCGTTTCGCGAGACTCGCTCTCTGCCACGGAAACAACGGATTTCTGAGACTTGTACTGGGAAGTGCTCAACTGGGAGCGAGATCGCGACCTTGAACCGCTGGGGGTCAAAGGCGGCTCCACGTTGATGTGTAACGGCGCAGTTTCTGGAGAAGCGACAGAAGTGGGCAGAGGGACCCTAGCGCCGGAATAAGCGGTACCGTTGACTTGGGACTAGAAAGCCGATGTGTTATGAGGACAGCGTTGGTATGACGTGTGACGGAAAAGAAGGCAAACGGGTCGGAACGTACCTCCCAAGAGTTCCCCCAGTGAGAAGGGCCGTTGTGAGAGGCATGATCTGGGAGAGGGCCAAAGTTGCCAAAGGAAGGACCGGAATCAAACGACTCGTAGTGAGGACCCGGCGGATCATTGGGACCGGGTTCATGCTATGCA
Source organism: Xanthoconium stramineum (assembly GCA_038090315.1). Classification (NCBI taxonomy): domain Eukaryota; kingdom Fungi; phylum Basidiomycota; class Agaricomycetes; order Boletales; family Boletaceae; genus Xanthoconium; species Xanthoconium stramineum. The sequence goes on along the minus strand of JBBPMO010000777.1, from coordinate 12,932 downwards.
TGGGCATGAGATAACGCGGAAAAGAAGGCAGAAAGGAAAAGAGATACGCACGACAGCCGAGCGGCGAGTGATGGAGAGCTCCGTTTTGCGACCCTCTTGCACGTTTGAGTTTATGTCATCGAAGTCTTGATCGTTCCCGAGGGCGCTGAGCTTCGACGATGGAAGGGGGATGTTCGGAAAGCCCGTCGAGCTTGGAGAACCGAGCGATTGTGATTCTCGGAGGCCTTCTAGGTAGAGCAGGACTTGAAAGCGGTGTTAGGAGGTGAGGATAAGATGGTGAAGCAACAACTACCTTTCTCGTTGGGAGCTGCGAGAAAAGAAGTATAAATGCCCGGATGGGGGTCATGATGCGAAGTTGGACTGACCAGGCGTGCTCGAACGCAGCAGAATGGGTTTGAGAGAGTCTGAAGTAGCGTCGACGTAGGACATGGAGAAAAAGGTATCGCGAGACAAGGGAATGATAAATGGTTCAATTCAATGTTCATCTTGCACGCGTGCTAAGCTCGACCGAACACAAATACATACAAACACCCGCCTACTTATTGTTCTCTACAACCCATCCAGTGATCGCACGGTCAGCTCAGCCATCCCAACCACCGACTCAACGCGCTCCCTCAGCCCCTCGTGTGCACAGGCCACCCCCGCCAGACCGACGCGCGCTTCCTCACCGTCGACGCGGACGACGAGCACGGGGTCGTGCGGATGCATCTCCACCGGTCCAAAGTGGGCCTCGAGGAACCAGGCCATCCTCCGCTGCCATGGCCCCACGCGCGCGTTTGCATGGACATGCGCTGACGTCACTGCGAACACGCGTCAATCACCGCTCAAGCCGCTGTCCAAAGAAACTTACGTTTGACTGACGCCGGGCTCTTGTCTACCCCTGCCAACAAAGCCACTGTCGCATCAGCGATCATGTCGTTGGCAGCGCTGGATGTCCATTCCAGCGTCACTTCCTGCTTGCCCGTGTGCTTCACGTCCACCGCGTTCATCACCTTGCGTACCATCAGCCTGCATCCGCGTTACTCGCAGGAATACACACCCGGATTGTCTTCTCTGGACCTGTGTCCTCCCGTTCATCGATGCGCCCAAACATACCTTCGAGATGCCAGCGCACCAACTCCCAAGCGACACCCATCACCAGCCTCTGTTTCTGCCTCACGACAGGGACCGACAGCCCCGTAAACTTATCTAGGTCCTGCGCATCCAGGAGCGTATAGGAACAATCCTTGGCAACACACAGGCCAGACAAGACGTCACCTTCCCTCGGTACCTCGGTACCAAGCCTTCCGATAACCTAGCACGAATGTAATCTTGCAAAACACATGGTCGAAGAGAACTGACCTTGGCGATGCGCTCTTGTCGGATCGAGAGCTCTAATGTTTCGAGATTTCCGGGGGTGTAAACCTTGCGCTGGACTCCCCGATCTTTGTACCGGCCCTCGATAGCTGTGCACAAACGATCCATCGTAGCCTTCTCCCCGTGGACCAGGACCTGGAAAAGACGTTATTCCGTGATTCCCTCACAAGCAATGACCCACTAACCACATATTCTGCGTCGATGAGCTCGATGAATTCCGAGTTTTGCGAATAGTCAACGTGTGCGCTAAAAGATAGACTGTCGACTGAGATCTTGCACGGGATTCGGTCACCTTTTGACGACAAAATTTCGTTGGGCTCGGTGAGGATGCTCTGCGAACCATCAGGGTGAGACGGTGACTTGGAATCACTCGAGAAGAGTAGAAAGTATACATTGCATTACATGTAGAATACACATTCTCCCAAATACTACGACTGTTCTACGACCACAAAGACCACTTACCCTTGCCAAGGTACCTTCAACTGAGTATCCGGTAACGATGAGACCATTCCGAGCGTCCGGGGCCCAAAGTTCAAGCAGTTCCCGGCTGCTACCAGAATCCATAAATCCAGGACTCGCGAGCACGACACAAGGAGGACCCTGAGAAATCCTTTGCATCCAACCCCGGTGTGGGGGAACGCTCGAGACATGTCTGCTAAAATCCGTGAATACAATACACAAGCACGCCAGAGACACCCACTTGAACACAAAGGGATTCTCCCTCTTTGCAAACCGCGACCGAATGTTGTCGTTCATCGCATGTATATGGGTCTGATAGACAGCCATACACTTTCGTGCCAGACTGGAGGTATAATAGATCGGGACGGATTGCAAATCAGGATGCTCCTCCCAGTACGCCTCCAATATAAGCAGTAATTCCTGTGCCGTCCCCAACGCAAATACGGGCAACAATACATGTCCACCGCGTCGGAGAATTGCGTGTACGAGCGTCGTAAATCGGAGCTCCGTTTCTGCCCTCGTCTCAAAGGTGTGCACGCCGTGGGTGCTTTCGACGACGAGCACGTCAGGTTTGACCGGAGGGATTTCTGCCTTTACCAAGTGACGGTCTTCTTCGCGAGAGTAGTCCCCAGTGTATAGAATTTTGAGACCCAGGATGTCGATCATATACATGCAAGCACCCAGAACGTGTCCTGCATGGTAGGAAATGAACGCGACACCGGGACACGGCGAAACCTGCTGATGCACCGAGACCGGGATGATGGAAGACAACGATTGAGACACCTCAGTGGTCGTGAAGAGGCTCCCAAGAGAAGATAGACTTGAAGCTTTTGATGAGAGACAAAGAGTACAAGTCAAGTTAACGACGTACTCGGCACTAAGGAGGTCTTGCATCACGAGCTTGTAGACCGCTTTCGTGGCGTGCGTCATGTAAACTTTACCATTTCCTTGCTTAAAATTGGTCTGCAGGTATTCAGTAAAATGATGTCCTGCTACAAGGTTCTTCAACTGACCTTTTCTGTGATGTAGGTCAGTGCGCCCACGTGGTCGAGATGAAAGCTACAAGCGGTAAGACACCAGGAAAGCGAGAACGATACCCGACGTACTGTGTGATAAGTATAACGTCGACAGTGCTCCAGTCTAGATAGTCCACAAAGGGCAGAGCCGCCATTCCAGAGCGGCCTGGGTGGATGCCTGCATCACAAACGACGGTCTTGTCTCGGTACTGTAATACAACACAAGACCTGCCGACTTCTTGGCCAGCGCCGAGAGGTGTCAGTCGCAGAGTAGGAGTATCTGACATGAATCGCTCAATGCTCTTATCGCTCAAAGAGAGTGGTCGTCGATGAAGAGCAACCGGTAATTGCCGATTTCTGATTCTTCGCATGACTTGTGTCACCTCTTTCAAAAACCGTTATCTAAGTAAATTGTAGCTGGTTCCACTGGCACTACAAACACGTCGTGAGAGCTGCCAGCCGTAGTCAACAAGATTTCACAGATAAAGACCCGGGAAACATAAAGTGGACAAAACTCTAATTGCAAAAAAGACTGAGGTATGACGCTATAAGGTAAGTCACGAGGGCTAGGAACTGGTATGTATGGGAATGGTGGTGAACCGGCGGGTGGGCGGCGCAACTGATCCCACAGGGCTGATAACCTGTTGGAACCCGAGAACATATGAGCGGAGGGCGAGCTACGATTCTGGTATACATGGACATTGATATGGTGTTGTAATAGACATGAATCACTCATAGTTCAATTTCACAATAGCGAGGCAGATAAGTTAAGCTATCGCGCGGTGACCGCGACGTCATCCGATACGTCAGTGAGTTCACCAGCGATAATTCTTCAAAAGAAATGCATGACTTTAGATATGTTCGAGACAGTTAGATTCTTCCATACATTGTCCGCTCACCTGCGCAAGCAGACGAGCAGATAATATATGGAAGAATCAGGCTGTGCGACCTGTTGGCAGCAAGCTCGAGTAGAGTTCGCTGCAAACAGGTCGTCGGAGTAGGGATCTGAGTCAGCCACTGGGATGCCTGGGCCAGTTGTGGGGGAAATGGCGAACTCAGCAGCCCAGCAATGGTGGGCTAATGAGTCCATCCTCAGGATCGGGGCAAATCTACGCCCGACAGTTTGGGAAAGATATCAAGGTGGCGATCGCCTTGCATCCTTTCCAAATCGTTGGCTGGCAGCGGGAGGCCGTGATACGGGTGATTGAACGGGCCACGAGGTACGCATAGGAGGTAGTCATTACAACGAATATCGAGGGCACGGCACCCTCGATACTCTTCCTAAATTGTTTGGCCGAGACTGTGATTTGATGAAATGTACGTTTCGGGCGCGGCGGACTGCAGTGCGGAGTCGTCTAGTTCCCATGAGGTGCCACTATATCGGGTTAATCTACGCGGGATATGAGTGCGGTCCTAAATTGTCTGGCCGAGAGCGTAGCGAGTTGTTGATGAAAGGTACATATGGAGACAGCTGTGCTTGGGTTTATTTACAGTTCACCAGAAGGTGTACTTTATGACGTTACCGCTCGATGCTCTCTCGTAGTAGGCTTGTCCTCCAATCAGGACTCTCAAAAGTCGATAATAATAAAAGGGCAAATAAGGGTCCTATGAGAATGTCGAGGGCTGCTTAGGACTGCTTAGGACCATTTTTCATTTCACTGATAAGTTGAAGCAAGTGATTTATTGAGCAGTAACTGACTACCATGACGAAAACTCCGGTACCTACTGTGTGCACGCTAGTCGCTTTCTTATCATGCTGGTGAATTCTACTGATACCATGCATTGAACCAGAACAACTGTGATCAAGTAAACAAGAGTGATATCGTACAAGTCTGGAACACTAGAAGCGCGGTTCCTTTCGTTGGCCAAGCTTTCAGCCATTACAATGCAGTCATCCGTCATCCTCGAATAGTACATGTACACGCATACGTGGAACCCAACCAACCATTCTCATATTCACATATTCACGTTCGTTACCTATTCGATCACATGTAGTGTGATCTGCATATCAGTTCGGTCGCCATGGCACTTCACCCCCTCTCCACCAGTCCCAAATAAACTGCGCGCTGCGGTTCTGAATCCCCTTGATATAATCCAAGTACAACGCTTTCCTTTTCGCTTCTGTAAAGTGCGCAGTAGGCGTAATGACGGCGGCTAGTTTCATACTCGAGTCGGCCAGTCGCGTAGCGTTGAAATGTATGCCCTTTCCAATGTTGTCCATATCCAATCGAATGAGGGGGACCACTTTCGATGTCGGCTTAGGTCTGATGCCCACCCCTGACGACGTAAAGGTTAGTGTGTATAATGTGGTGGGTGCCGCATTGTGTACCAACCAACTACTTTTCCGAAAGCTGGGCTTTTTTCCAGTCGGCTGCCAACTTACTGTCAGTATATTGAAAGAGGAGTGCACGTATACGTACATGCTGACCTCGTGTAGAGTTCCAGCCTTGAAACAGGAACCGGAGGGCCGTCGGTTTCCACCCAGCTGCAACTGTCCACTGAAGCAGCAGAGTATGAGGGGAACTGCCTGACTGTTTCAACAAAGGCTTTGGCTTCATCTGTCCACAAGGCATCAGTTTCATAAGAGAACAAGATTAAGAACACTTGAGCGAGCGCACCTTCGTGATCTGAATCCGATGACATCTCGATACTTGAGTGTGGATATGAAAATCGAGTCGTTGGGAGTCAAGTCTTATATGCTGAGACACGGACCCCAGGGTCGTCCATCATTCTCCATGTCAAGCAAAGTTTGTAGAAGTGGCGTACAGGCGACGAGTGTATAGGAGATACGGTTACATTCAACACCATAACGTCATTGCTTGAACGAATAGCAAAAAAGAAGGCCAAGGGTCGTGTTGCGCTGAACCCGAGAAGTTGGAGGCGGTTGTATCCACAACCGAGGCAGCTTCAATTCAAGTTCTTAGAACATCTGACGCTTCCATAAGATGGAACGCACCATTTACGTATGAACGTCCCCCCCTTTTCCAGCAAGATCAAAGGCCTCATGTTGACCCGCCAGGGAAGCAGAACGGACAATCAGACACGAAGTGCGTTCCAATCGCTTGCTGGTTTAATTCCACATTCTGGATCAAAATTCACCTGTGCTTAGCATCGCCAATCAGGAAAATGGGAAGGTGATGGTAACATTGTCAAGTTCGTCTCCAGGAATGATATCTGTAAACGATAGGATCGTGCTGGGAATACAATGTTGTCACAAGAGCGCCACTTGATTCCGTCAACTTTTTGATGGGATCGAGAAACGGGAAGCCCCTGAAGAGCGGCGATTAGCAGGTCTGACGAACACATTCAAGAACCCACGGGGCTCACTTTCATCCAGCAGAATTCTGCTTTGATCGACCACTCACTCATCACACCCAAGACAAGTCCAGAAGTTCTCATGGTCCTGTCCTTGTGGCCAGGTTCTGGAAAGAGCACAATATCGTAACCCCCCAAGTTCCAGCTGAAATGCACTGGCACCTAAATTTGATGGCGAATACTAGTTGGAATGAAACAGTCCTGCATAGCCGCGGCGTAAGATAGGTCCAACCCGACTGATGTTGAGCCGATCAACAAGGATCAATGGGGTGCGAATACATATTCGTTGGCTCCACCATCCAGTGGGAGTTCCTCGAGTAAGCCGAGGAACTTGGAAGTAAAATGATCGTGCCTCGACGTATCCAGTCCCAGTCTTGTGATGGGCTTGTACACCACCTCGCAACCACGAGCCGATCATGATGGTATATCCGCCGATTCACGTCAACAGTGGAACCGAATATATTGAAGGCAGTAACGATGCGGGCAGTTGGTTATGGCAGTAGCCAAAGACTCGGAACACGGATATTGAACGCGGACTGTGGCGACCGTTTTGATCAAGTGCTTCTAGGGGAAGCGTTGTGCATGCAAACCGAGAGTGAACTTGTGGGAAGCCCCGTTCGCACTTACTCATAAGAAAAGGGGAGCGTGTCTCCCTTGCCCTCGGACACGGGACATACTGTTATAGAGGAGGGTCCAGTGGCAGGTTGTAGATGGCGACAGACCCATCGCCTCATTCATTCCGCGCATTTCTTGGTGCGACTTGTTGAGGATAACTGGCTGCGCCAAAGTTCTTGGGTCTACATTGTACATCGGGGAACAGACACATGGGCGTTACCACGAGTGTTGGTTTGGTCGTCGAAAAAGAGTAGTCGGTAATTGCCGAGTCATCCCTGTACGACGCGTAGGCGGGTACGCGTCACTAGTACTGACTTGCATCTCTCATCAACGACATCATGGTAAGCCCCAGTTCACATCCTTCTCAAATCACAGTTGACGGAGACCCCCGACGTCACCAGGCCAGAAGATATGACAGTGCGTAACATCCCTCTCCAGCACGTACACGACTGACTCGATCATCTACAGGTCGAACAACCATATTCTCCCCAGAGGGTACGTCGATCGCACTCACAACCAACGACGTGCTCATTCCCATCCCACAGGTCGTCTATACCAGAGTGCGTCCCATCTCATCACCACACGACCACACAGAACACGACGATCACTTCCACAGTTGAGTATGCAATGGAGGCCATCTCGCACGCGGGCACCGTCCTCGGCGTCCTCGCCAAAGACGGCGTCGTCCTCGCAGCCGAAAAGCGTGTCACAGGCAAACTCCTCGATCTCTCCAGCGCAAAAGAAGGCGGTGGTGGGTACGGCGGTAGCGGCGAAAAGATGTTCCTCCTCAACTCGTGCGTCCATCCTTTGCCAAACCCATCCCCCACTCATACCTGTCGTCCCACACAGAAACGTGATCGGAGGCGTCGCTGGGATCACCTCCGATGCCAACTCGCTCGTCAACTATGCGCGCACGGTGGCACAGAAATATCTGTTGCAGTACAACCAAGATATACCGGTCGAGCAGCTCGCACAGCGTTTGTGCGACATGAAGCAAGGGTATACGCAATATGGTGGTACGTACGTCCCCGAGCACCCGCTTCATCCCCACTACAACACTCCTCTTGTCAGGTCTTCGACCTTTTGGCGTCTCTCTCCTCTATGCTGGGTATGACCCACACTATCACTTCCAACTCTACCATTCGGATCCTTCGGGAAACTTCTCCGGTTGGAAAGCGACCTGCATCGGCGCAAACAACGGGACTGCGCAGAGCCTTCTCAAACAGGAGTATAAGGACGACATTGGAGTTGAAGAGGCCATCGGACTCGTTCTCAAGGTAATGAGCAGGACCATGGACAGTACCACCTTGGGGAGCGAGAAACGTCAGTCTTGCTCTGTTTCGTTTTCGCCTAGCGTTGCGTTGACTCGGTGACGGTCATAGTGGAATTTGCCGTGTTGACGTACGATGAAGTAGCCAAGCAACCCAAAGCAAAGATTTACAGGCCAGCCGAGATCGATGCCCTCCTCAAGGCGCACGACCTGGCGAAAAAGGACGAAGATACAGAGATGAGGTCATAAATAGATGTGTACTTTTCTACCGCCAACGACGACCTGTCGATCCGATTTCACGATCCAAAAGCGAGAGATGAAGTATGAATGTGTACATATGGCAAAGGTCTTCCGTTGTAGGATATACTAATGACAAGCCATGCCCTTGCTGTCGGGTCCTGTGAATCCGCTGAAGAAGTAGTGTCCGATAGCAGCGCCAGCGACGACTGCAAAGATAAGGTATGCCTGGCACAGTTTTCAACAACCACTACCAACAAGCTCAAGGGAGACGACGCACGTTGTAGGTCATGAAGACCAGCATGAGGAAACACGCTAGCAACACGGAAGCGCCATACAAGGTGGCGCGCAACACACGGTAGTGCACCGGCAGCACCACGCTGCATGTAGCCTCGCTTCAGGGGGAGCACAGAGGATACGACGGACACGCAGCTCACCCGACGAACCTCGGTTTCCTGCCGTTGAGCAGCCCAATGTCCTCCCCACGCTCGGGTGTACTGCGCCCGCTCGCGAGCGGACTCGCAGCCCTCTTGCCCTTGTTCACCTTCTCGTGTATCCTGGCGTCGACGGTGCGCTGGAAGAGGCGGAGGTACTCGTAGAGCACGCTGAGGCCCACGATGGCGGCAAACGAGAGGACGAAGCCGCTGGTGGAGCGGATGTGCCAGAAGGGAAAGACGACACAGGTGTCGATGATCTGGGTGTTCCAGAGCATGTGCATGGAGCACATGGGCATGTCGTGCTCGCCGTGTCCGCCGTGGTTCATTCTTCAGAATCAGATGTGTTGGTTGGAAGCGAAGGCGGCTATAAGTATGTAGTGGCTATGCGAACGCAAAGATAACGACGATTACGACAGCGACTGGATGACACTCTGGACCTGCTCCTCCGTCGACAAGTCCACCGACACCGACACTACGCCAGGTTCGTCCTCGGGACTCTCCAGCGTATCCAACTGACTCTCCAACATGCCCGCCTTCATAAAATGACCCTGTCGACTCTGCATGCGCGCCATCAATACGTCCCTCTCGCCCTTGAGGTACACGAAATACGTCGACAACGACGCCCCGTCTTCCGTCCCTCGCAACACCGCGCGGTACGTCTTCTTCAGCGCCGAACACGCCACGACCACCCCCGGCCGCCACCCAGTCTCATCCCCTCCGAGTCGCCCCTGCGCCTGACGTTGTTCACCCACCTGCGCCATGACACGCTCAACAGCAGTCCTCCGAATGCTCTCCAGCCACGGCTGGCGATCCCCATCGACCAGCGGCTCGCAGCGCGACATCTTGGCGACATTCTCAGCAGGGTGCAAATCGTCCCCATCGATAAACGGGAGGTGCAGCGCCCCAGCAAGGGCCTCTCCCAGCGTCGACTTGCCCGTCCCGGATACGCCCTGCGCACGTTCGCCATCGGCTCCGTCAGCGACGCCCAAAAGGAGAGCAAAACGTCAGAGAAAAAGAAAGAAAGCACCCGCAAAATGATCGCATCACCACGAGTGAGCCGCAACGCCGCTCCCAAACCAAATCTCGCCCCAATCTCCCGGAGATCAAACAATCCTTGCGCGAGAGGGAGACAGGCGCGTTGATCACTTCGGGGCGGCTATCACACCCATGATGAAGCGCATTGTTCCAACGGGACGCCCAGGCTCGAACAACGGGTACCCACCATCACGACGATAATCCTTGCTCCGGTGGCGTCTCTCTTGACGGCGTCGGACCGTCGCGACGAATTCGGGGAAGCGTCTTCAAGTTGTGCGTCTCCGAACGTCGGGTAGGCGTGCGCTCCCAAGGCTGCCATTCCCGTCGCAATGATGGGGCTCGTCATGATGCTGCTGGTTTTGAGTAGAGTTATATTGCCTATGCCAGAAAACACGTGTTTAGACAAAACGACTATTTGTTGATCTCCGTACTTTCTGACCACCGGTTACCGGGCCACCGACCCTTCGCTTCTGGTAGACTGCTCCTTCGGAGATACGGTGCGAACTTCTATACGGCGATCGAGAACCTTGCACAAGCGCTGCCGCAGATACATCTGCGGGGTAACGCAAATGACGTACGCGCGCGCTTGCGAACCCGAAGACATTCAGGAACGCGTACCGGAAGGCCGCACCGACTCTGGGGACGCGGGAGACACTCACACTAGCTCGCTACGTGTGACCAATTGATACTGATATTCAACTCCAACTCCGATGTATACATCTATGCCTTTTCCTCTAGACGTACAAAAAAAAAAAACACTAGATGTCGCATGGGAGCGAGAGATATCCAAAGGAAGATGCGCTATGTCTTCCCAAGCAGGATGAGAAAAGATTACCAGACGACGCATGCAACCCGGCAGAATTCCACCGGGACGCACAGGGGGAGGAGGCTAAGTCGAATATGATGCAGGTATGCTATGAGGATAAATGGTTAAAAATGTAAAAACAGATATAAGTGAACCGAAACACATCAGTGATACATCGACAGCATTAAGAAAACATCCAGAGAAGAGGAATCCAGCCTCCAAAGAGAAACAAACGGAGAAATCAACGCTACAGTGAGTTCATTTAGCTTTCAAGACCTTTGGGGTGGTGAACGCGCTTGTGGAGGCGTGGAAAAATCGATAGCGTTGTACGCTGGCGGCGGTTCGTATGTGGCATCATATGGTACGGGGGCTGCGTCGTCATCGTCGCCATCAACGGCACGTCGACGGTGCGCGCGGGAAGTGTTCCGCATCCAGTTGATAACTTCATCAGGGTCTTTTTCGAGTCGTCGTCGGGCACGTGCATCATTCAGGGTTGCCATGGACGGCCCTGGTTGGGTGGTGGATGACTGAACCATGGTTGACAATGGAGACTGAGAAACCATAACTTGGGATAGCGAGTGTGCATGATGTTGTTCCATCGTCGACTGTGATCTAGAGATGAGCCCAGGCGTCGGTGGTAGACTGCGCTGGTGTGTTTGTGAGTGCCGTTTCGTTGACGTAGGTTGACTCTGTGCTTGCGGAGATTGAATAGCCAACTCTCGAGAGGGTGGAGTTGGAAGCTGCCGTACGGGTATACGTGTAGGTAGGCTCTGATTGGTGGGATCGTCTTGATCCACAGGTAACATCGGTGATTGGGTGCGGTCAATGCGGTGGCTGAGCTTGGGTGATGACCGCGAGCGCTGCAACCAAGGCTGGACACCTGGCGGAGGTTGATAGGATGATGGAGGTGATGGCAGTTCTCGCCGAGCCGTCGGGGGCACCGAAATCGGAAAGGCAGAGAGTGGTATACACTCCGACGAAGGCATGGGTGAAAGGGTACCTGAAGAGCCGGCTAGCGGTGAGGAGACCCGCTCGGCTCCAATGGCACTGGGAGGCGTAGTTCTGTCAGTGTCATCGAAGAGTGATGGTACGTCGTAGCATCCCGTTGAAGGGGCAGAGGAGGGGGTGGGAAGGGAATATGCGGATTCGGATGAAAAACTGGTTGCCGTACTGGGTCGTGGCGGAAGGTCGCAGCCGTCAGCTGACTGAGGACGTAAAGATGGATATAGTGGTTCGCCATATACAATCTTCCGCCACTGGCGGACAGACGTGGACAGTTGTGGTGGCTCGGAAATGTCGAGAATGTCGGCATCTTCCCCACCGTTGTCGACGCATTTATCAAGCGCCGGCGTTTTTAGCGAGGGATACATGGGTTCGCCGTACATGATTTTCCTCCATTGCCGAGCGGATGCACGGGAAGTGGAAGCGTTCCCGAATGACAGCGGCGGTTCGGCCGGACGACTGTCGAGCGAGGATGGGTTACGAACGAGGGTCATCCAGTCATCGGGGTCGGTGACAAGGAGGAGGGCGGTGACGAAAAGATGGTCGAGGAGAAAGAGAGGAATCCCCGCATGGTCAAGCCGAGGCACAGATCGATGGAAGCTTCCCAAGGTCTCGAACACCCTTAGCCTAGGTGGTGTATCGATGCTGTCACAGGACTCTAGGATTGCGACAGCACCCTTGCATGTGGGTGTCGTACACTACAGTATAACAGTCAGACTTTGCGCGTACTCTGGAGGCAAGACACGTACAACATATACATTCGCCTCTCGCTTCCACTTGAGTGCATGGGGATGATAGGGTACGTAAAATTTGCGTGAGCTGGCACAGGAAAGGGCGGTCAGGAGCCGTGCAAGAGCGGGGCGAGAACGAATGACCCACCTGCCTAGACCGCTGTGCTTGAGGAGACTGGAGGTTTCTCTCCAGCGGAGGCCGTCCATTAGGATGGTCGCGGTTTGGGCGTTGTCCTTGCCCTTCCCTTTCAGAGGAAGTTCCTTGGGCCAGCGTATATCGGCAATTTTAGCGGTACCGTCCCAAGGGTCCGAGCGCCAGACCGTGGTGAATGAGCCGACGGTCTCAACGGCGTAGAGTGATTTGTCAGAGCCTGTGTCGGTTGCGATGGCTTCGAGAAAAGAGGTGGAGGAAAGTTGGAGGTCAAGGAGTGAGCGCTTTTTATTGTAGCAGTTAGCCATGTCGTCTGCGATCTCGAGACGGTGGAGACGTGGGAAGATGCTCGAGGGCTTGGAGCAGGACGGAATACGACACGAAGAGTCCGCGGAGCTGAGCGCTCTATTTGGACCGGGGAGTGGGGAGGGACCGGGCTGGCAAGGAACGTCTGGGAGACGGTCCGCGGAGGACTGGGACCTTGAAGGAGAGATTTGCACGCC